>WEKY01028471.1:118933-179467 GCA_013390045.1 Picathartes gymnocephalus | reverse complement strand
GAAGGCAAGGGAAGGGAAGGGAAGGGAAGGGAAGGGAAAATAAGTCAAAGGAGAGGCCTGCAAGGCAAAGCAAGGCCAGGGAAAAAACGTAGGAGAGTCAAGGTGGGGGATGAGTGGGCACAGCAAAGCAAGGCACTGGATGGTAGGAAGGGCAAGGGGGTGTCCGTAAGGCAGTGCAGGCTTGGGGCTGACAAACCAGGGCACGTCAAAGGACGAGCAGGCAAGGCAAGGGTTAAGGTTTGGGATTAGGAGGTTAGGGTTAGGGTAAGGTATGGGTTATATTTAGAGTTATGGTTAGGGTGTTAGGGTTAGGGTTGGTTTTAGGGTTCAGCTTAGGTTTAGGAGTTAGGGTTAGTTAGGATCAGGGTTAGGGTTTGAGGTAGGGTTATGTAAGGGTTAGGTTTGGGTTTAGTTTGTTATGGTTTGGATTAGTGTTTAGATTTCGGTTTTGGCTGTAGGGATAATGTTAGAGTCAGGACTGGTTAGTGCTACTTAGGTTAGGGTTTATATTTGGGATTTATGGTTAGTTTTAGGGCTAGGGCTTGTGGCCTTCAGGGCTTCCTAGTGTTACTGTTAGCATTCTGGTTTTTCGGTTAAGGTTAGCATTTAGGGTTAGGTTGCATTCAGTGTTACTGTTTGATTATAGTTAGGGTTACAGTTTGTGTTAGGTTTAGCCTAACACCGAGGGCTAGGATTAGTTTTAGGGATAGGGTTAAGGTAATGTTTAGGATTAAGTGTTAGGGTTGGAGTTCGTTTTAACCCCAGTATCCTTGAGCACCCTGCCCAGCGCGTAACAAGGCACTGTAGCAAATTTCACACAAGAGACTCTCGTTTGCTGAAGCTTCATCTCAGATCACACCCAGAACACATCAGAATATTCTCTGTGTCCAACATCAGGGCAGGCATTGGTCAGTGCAACACCAAACAGCCAGAGACACCTCTAACCTGTTTACTATCTCTTCTTTCTCAAGTTTCAAGAGATTCCAGATTCTTCCCAGACCTTCCCACGAGATCCTGTTTCTGCTCACAGGCGTAGGTGTTGCTGAGAAGGATTGTTCAGCAAACACATTTTGAACAGGATCCATCCAGGAGAGGTTATTTCCTGAATGGAAACGAAACTCTTTTATATAGGCTGGATTAGGGAGTCAGTGGCCAAACTGTTCCCTTCAGACCTTATTTTCTTTGGATCTTAAGCATACCCCACATGAGACATCTGGCACAGAGTTTTGCCGGATGCAAGTTTGCTTTGGCACTGGCCAGATTTTGGAGCTCACAGTGTTTAAAAAGGATTTTATGAATTGAAGATCTCACTCTCTTCTGTAATGCTTCAAATTAAGGTTTCCACATATGCCTTTAATAGAGATTCACTAAGACACTTACTGTATGTTAAATAAACATCACTCAGTGAAATAGAACACCCTCACTGAGGATTAACAAACATACAGTTCAGTCAGGGTACTGCAGCAGTTAAACCTCAAATACAGCTTCAGTGTCACTATCAGTCTTTTATTTAAGATAATAGTTGCCCTATTAATGCTATTAAAACACTAATGCCTTCACACTCCAGTGGCACTGCTCAGCCTAAGGTGCAGAGCACCAATTCCCTCCCCATCTCCAGAGGGGCCCAGGTCAGTTCACAGGACAACCAGAGTCACTCTGTCCACTGCTCCAGATAAACTCCCAGACAGGTGTTAGAAAAGTGTGATGTGGATTTCAGGAGAGTGAAGAGGGGGTGTGCAAAAAATCCTGATGTGTTCCTGGAAAATGCTGGGCAGGTCAGTTAATCCAAAGTTTTTGCCAGGTAAGCAGGGCAGAGCAGCCAGTCCTGGCCACTTCCCAGCTACAGAGCCAACAAAGTAGAGAGGGATTGCTGCCCTAACCAAAACACCTCCTTACACATCAGGCCAAGAACACCTGCCCAGGACCCTGCTGGGAGGGCTGGGGTTTCGCTGTGCTCGGCTGCCCGGGGTGCCAGGGCTGCGCCGGTGGAAGGCGACCTCGCTGGGGACCTTCTCTGATCCCAGAGCCCAATCGCAGCCACAGCGAGCAGAGCCGAGAGCAGCGTGGAGAGCAGGTGGTGATTGCGTAGAGAAGCCAAGCGGGGAGGACTCAGCAGCTCTGCATCCCAACTGAGATTTATTCAGCTGATGGGGAGAGACTGAGTCAGGCCACCGGGAGTTTCACAGAGAGGATCGAACCTCCTATGCACCGCTCCGAGAGACCCCGAAACACAGGTGACAGGGGGTTTCATACCCCCAGGATCCCAGGGGTGGGGGCACGAACATGACCAATTGGGAAAGCCCCAGGGTGTGGTCCAGGGGTGAGGGACAGGTTACACAGCAAACGGGAGAACAGGGGAGTGGGGTTACACCTGTGAAGGCCAATGCATGGCCAAATGACAGAGACCTTTCCAGAACTTGGGGCAGGGGGGAAAGGAGAATGACAGGGGAGAGAGAGGGATCCTCTCGCTTGACCCGGGGAGGGGACAGATAATTGACAGGGAGGGTATACAGGGTATAAACAGGGGTACATGGAACAAACCAAAATACAATGAACCAATAAACACCGCTGCATCACTGGGGAAGCCCAGTGCTCTGCTGGGAGGCATTCCAGCCATCCAGGAGCCCCAGGGGAACGGAGGAGCCTGGATCACTGCCTACACGACCTCACAAGCAGATCTGCTTCCCCAGGAGCCCCTCAGACACTGCAGACTCCCAGATCCAGACACAGCTGTCCAGCCCCAGGAGTCCAGAGCCTTGTGCATCACTCAGGACCAGATTCCACTGCCTGGCTGTTCAGGCTGACCTTCCACCAGGGGATGGACCAGATGTTCCAACCCAGGCTCCGAGGGGGCTCAGCAGGCCGAGCCAGAGCTGTGTTCTAACACTTGGCTGTCTACGCACAGAGATTCCCCTGCCCCTCATTCCTGGATTTTTGGTGATGATTATTACTATAAAAGTTGAACAGAAAGAAAGCAACAGTGGATTCCTTGCACCCTCATAATTTTAATTGGATTTCTCTTCCTTAAATGGTAAATATAATTGACCTAATTTCAAAAGAGGCCTGGAGGAGGAAGTTATCCCTCCCCATGGGATAATCACCTTCCCTGCAGCTTAGGGATTCAGCCTGTTAGCATGGCTCCCAGTTGTTAGTCTGTACCATAACCCATTACCAAGCCCTGTAATGGACTGCACATTTAGATATTGATCCATTGTTAAAGCATCTCTGAAATGTACTCTGTTGAAAGGGAAATGACATTATGTTTCCTTTGAGACTCTTTACCTTCCTCCTCCAAGAATTCCTACAGCATGACTTGCTGCAATCCCTGCCATCCCCTTGCTGCATGGGACTCTTGCATGCCTGGCATGAGCCCTTTTTCAGAGCTCAGTTACCTCTTCAAAGCCAACCAAAAATAGCACAAGAAACCCCTACAGAGACTCTTTGTTAACCTGCTCCCCTCTCACTCAAGCTTCCTCTTCTGGCAAAGAAGGAAAAAAGGCGTTAAAAGGTGGGGGAAAGATTCAATCCAAAAGGTTTGTGGAGACTTATGGTTCAGGTCACTTTCTAACTTACCCCACTAGTTTGATATTGGAAAACAAGATGGAGAGAAAAGATAGAGCTGGGCTGACCCCTGGGAGATTTTCCATGGAGGCACTGTCTGTACTGAGCCCCTGAGCCCATGGTGAGGTGAGAACCCACCCGGACACCCCACAGCGCTTGCAAACACAGGGCTGCACCCCCAAATAAGCCCAGAGATGGCTTCACTTGAATCACTTCTCTCCTGTTCTGAAGGATCAGTACGGAGGCTGGAGCACCAAGGGCTCCCAAGACGCCCAAGCACACAAACGCCACCCCGGCGTGGCAGAGCAGCACGTCTGAAATTCAAGGTGCTTGGATCAGAGTGAGATCTCAACAGGAGGGAAACGCTGAATCCTGCTCCGAGTCCAAGGCTCTAGAGAAGACATCTGGCAAGACCAGGAAAGGGAGGCAGGTAACCATGACAACCACCCATTTCTTACTATCAGACATCAGCAATGACTCCTGAAGACACAGGCCCCCATCACCACCCCTGTTTCCACCTGGCTGGGGAGGACAGAAGGACACTGGGAATGTGCCACAGGCTCCTCCCTGCTTCAGAGACCCCCATATCACTCCTCTGCTCAGCACACACAGGGGAAACCTGCACAATTTCATACTCCTAGGTCGCATTCTTCCCTGCTTCACCACTGACACAGAGACCAGGCAGTCACCTCCAAGCATTTTGTTTTGAAAAACCTGAGAAAAAAAAATGGAAAAGCCATATGAAAACTAACACAGGTGCTAAGAAACAGCCAAAGCTGAAGGAAATCCACCATTTCATGGCAGAGCTTCATCTTTCTAGAATAGCAGGAACGACTCTAAAATGTGTGACTTAACAGTCATTGTTATTCACTGTCCACGTCAGGTGGGAAGCTTTCATCTCCACTGGGCACCCACATCACTGGTTTTATGAGCTGTGCACACACATAAAGTTAGGAATTAAATTTAAATGGTTCAGACCTCGGCATTAACACATTAATGTTTCAGGCAAAAGGCACAGAGCTGAGCAGCCCCCTCCCCCTCCCAGCCCACCTCCCTGGCACCTGAAACAGAATCCCAGAATATTCTGGGTTGGAAGGGACCCACACACGAGTTCTCACTCCCACCTTTCACTGCCTTCATGCTGCCTCTTCCCAGCACTCCGAGCACCTTCTGGTCGTGCTGTGCTCTCAAAGTGCTCATCCAGATACAAAACAGAGCTGCTCCCATGAAAGCTTCAGTTCCTCAAGACAGATATTTGTGGTTGTTTTCTGGCCCTGCCTTAGGTGACAAAAAGGCTTCCAGATCCCTGACCGCCCAGGGACGGGATCTAGCAGCCAGTTGTGCTGAAAATGGAAGCTGAGGCGTAGGGTGAGACCCTGCATTACTTTAGCAAGTTTCCTAGAGCTTGGTCTCAACTCAGTTTTCTTTTTTTTTTTTCCTGGATGACCTTTGCTGTCTCAAAGTGAGTTTTTTTTTTTTTTTTTTAAAGCTAAAACACCTTGCCTGCTCTCCCAGCAGCATTCCCAAGCTCTCCACTCCCCAGAGAGTGATCAGACAGAAATAAAATCACTGCAGTGTTTTACCCCCCACCCCCATTCACACAGCAATTGTGCTTGAGCATTATGTTGTACCATTGATATTCCACCTTGCTTTTCCAGCGTGCTGGATCCTCACAGCTGCCCAGCTTAGTCTTCTGAATCTGAGGAGGAGGATTTTTGGTCCTCCAACATCCATCTCCTGCAAAACCACACTGCCAGTATAAGATCCTTGCCTTTTCCTTCACATTCCCCAGTATAAGATCCTTGCCTTTTCCTTCACACTCCCCAGTATAAGATTCTTGCCTTTCACCTTCCCAGGAAGGGCTGGAGAAGCTCCTGCAGCAGAAGGCAGGGTTAGCCAGCTCTCCTCCCCCAGGAGCAGGATTAAAGCTCAGCCCAAGTACTTGTTTTAAGCTTCATTGGAAGATTTGGATCGAGCTGGCCCCAACCCAAGCCTGACCTTAAGCAAACCCACCCCAATCAAAATCCACCCAACAGAGCTGCTCCATGCCGATAAAACCACCCCATGGAGCTGCTCCCAGTTTGATAGCCAAACTGGGAGTCACAAAATCAGCCCAAGAACCTGTGTTTCCCTAGCTAAGGATTTTTTTCTTTCTTTTTTTTTTTTTTTTGGCTAAGGCTTCACTATCCTTGAGCACCTGCTTTTCTGGCTTGAGTTCAGTGCAAAGCACTCAGTGCAGTCCACCCAGCCCAAAGAGGAACTCTGTGCTGCACAGGGAGCCAGGAGCGTTTCAGATGTCAGCGTCTCCAGCTGCTGTGTTGATTTTGAGGGAACAAATGTGCCCAGTGAAGCAGAGAGGTTGACATAACGCTGCCACTGCTCAGTGCTACACAAAGCACTGAGGCTCAAGGAGCGAGCACACAGAAACCCTATTTGGAAATGTACTGAATTAAACACACAAAAGAAGGAGAATGGAAACAAAACTCACAGAATTTCAAAGCTGGCATCAAATGAGCCTTGCAGAATGAGCTTTTAATTAAACAATATTAGAGGTCCTTTTTCCAGGGGAAAAAAAAAAAAAAAAAAAAAGAAAGAAGGGCTTAAAGCTGTTATTTTCTTTTATGGATTTTGTAAAGTGATTCTTCTCAGGAGATGGAAGTCACTGAGGGATGAGTTTTGATTTGGGGAACACAGTTACCACCCTGTCTTTGGCAAGAGCAGGTAGAAAAAGAGGAGAAAGGCACTTCTGGCCTGGAACATAATCTGGATGGTCCAGTTCAATCCCTGTCTTTCACACTAAGCAAGGAGCACTCAAAAACAGTGACTGGGGAGAGCTCAGGGCAGTATTTTGGACAGGAGAGCCAAAGGTTTGCTTTAACCACAGCATGAGGGGTCTCATGGGGGCTTCTGTCTGGAGAGCAGATGCACATGTGGGGATTGGGAAATGAAGAGGGAGAAGATATGGCACAGACAGGAAAGGGGGAAGGAAGTTTTGGTCTACAACTGCATTGTATTTCGAGCCAAAACCTCAAAATACTGTGCAATACTTGGTTGCAAGGTTCTCTTCCATGACTCCCAAAATGCTTCTTACCCAGGTGCTCTGCAGCAGAGAGGGAGGGTGCTATGAGAACACAGGGTCTTAATATTGCCAGGGAGCTCTTACATTGGTAAAAAATGTAGGAAATTAAATTTTAATGGATTCCACCCAAAANAAAAATCACCAAAAAAAAAAAAAAAAAAAAGAAAAAAAAAAAAAAGAAAAGAAAAGAAAAGAAAAGAAAACCAAAACAACAAACGAACGAACAAAAAACCAAAAGAAAAAAAAACAATCAGGAAAAAAAACCCCCACTGCTGGACTAAATAATGAAATGAATTCCCCTAATTACCACAAGATGCTCCCCAAGTCTGACAGTATCTCTTGAAGCAAATGTGTTCAAATAATATTTCCTCATCCTCCAGCCTGCATGGGCAGACTCCAGGCACTAATGTTAAAAAGTGCCTAATGAGTATCGACATTTAAGAGCCTGCCTTGGCTTTTGGTGTCTGCATTTTTCCCATCTTCCAGGCCAAGTTACAAAAGTTTTGCTGGTATTATTCACATCAGAAAGTGCTTGATTTAAATCAAACCCAAACCACTAAAATCTGGGTTCATGCAAGCAGTTACTAGAAAGGAAGGACTGGAGCCCTTGCAGATTTTCTGCAGACGGAGTGAGTGCAAAGGGGCAGGTCTGAGCTTTTTCCAGCAGTGACAGCAAACGCTGCCTCCCTCGCTCAGAAGCCCCTGCAGATGTTATTTAGGGATGAAGGATTATACACACTCACACGCAGATCCCAAGCAGGTTTTTCTCATGAGTTTCCCTTGTGATCTGCTGGTCTCAGCCTGCTGCAGAGTGATGGAGGTTCTTGGGGTGATGTCTTCACTAAACAACAGGCAAGCTGGCAGCTGCAAAAATGCACAAGATAAAATTATGCCAGTTTTTTCTCCACAGTCCTTTCCTTGCTTGGGAATGGACTGTCCAAAGAGCTCAGAGATTTTGAAGCAGACCCAAGAACAAATGTTCTGAATTCTGCCATCTGTTGCCTCCCCTCTATCACTGGTGTTCTATAGTGCTCTACAAAATGTGTAAGTGGAGAGCATTGTGGCAGTTTGTAAAGAACATCTTCTCAGAGTCTCTTTTGCATTTCCCTCTCCCTTTCTCCCATGTTCAGAGCAGCCTCTCCTCTCCTCTCCTCTCCTCTCCTCTCCTCTCCTCTCCTCTCCTCTCCTCTCCTCTCCTCTCCTCTCCTCTCCTCTCCTCTCCTCTCCTCTCCTCTCCTCTCCTCTCCTCTCCTCTCCTCTCCTCTCCTCTCCTCTCCTCTCCTCTCCTCATTTACACTTAGAAAGCAACTGCTTTAATTAGCAATGATTGCTTTAAGCAGAAAAAGCAGACTGGAGTGAGGGAACTCTGGGACAGTTCTCCTTGGGCTCTGGTAGCCACCTGACCCCTTATCAGAGCGTGTCCCTCACAGCAATCTGTGAGGACAGAGGTGGGAGAGCTGCTTCCAAGAGCTGGGAATTAAGAAATGTTACTTGAAGCCTTGCCAGTTAATCCTTCCAAGGGTGAGGGATGGGTTCCTGACAAGCAGGTACCTTCTCTGCTTCCTCTGAGCTTGGTTTCAGAATCCAAGGTCTCGTCCTCCTCAGGGCCCCTCTTTCTACCCCCACTCTCCATCCTCATTTCTGAACGAGATCCAGGGTTGATTTCCTGCATGTTTGAATAGGACCAGCTTGACACAGCCTGCCTTAGGATGAAATCACCAACTTGGCTTGCCTTCTGTCTGAAAAACAAATCCTTCTGCAGGGCTTTCATCTAGAAAAAGGAGAAGGATTCTGAAATGCAGGCAGGCCTCTGCCAAGTTCCTGTGAACTGCTGCCTGAGTAAAGCTTATGTTTGCTGTGTACTTAGCTTATCTTTAATAAAGGTAACCTACCAGAGATTCTACCCTAAAAATCATCAATGGATCTCTTCCTGTTCACTCCCTTAGTGGCTCAAGATAAGGAAGTAGAAAAAGAGGGAAGTGAGATATGGGTGCTTGCAGGAACTCACTGTTTCCAAAGAGGAATGGGAAGCCACTGGGAAACCTCACCCCCTGTGGGAGCAAAGGCCAGGGCAAGAGGAGAAAGGGAAACCAAGACAGCAGCCTCAGACTGAGAGGAGCTTCTTCCATGAGCCAATCTTCCCAGGTGTTTAGATTGTTACAGGAACATCATCTTCTGGATACCTGGGCTTTTGTTTTCCTATTACTCTGCAGAAAATGATGCTGGTGATGGTGATGATGCTGATGGGGATGATGATGATGATGATAATAACTTTGGGGGACCTGAGACCTCTGCAGACATTTTTTGGTATGCAAGCAGCACCATGCAAGGGCAAAGGGGTGCGACAGGCACCAGGGGCCTGCTGCACACTGTGGCTCCTGCACTGCTTTTGGGACAGAGTTGCTTCTATGACACATCTGCCAAGCAATTGATGGGCTGTTCCAGCTACAGATGGTTAGCAGTATTTTCATCCTAAATGAGTTAAGATGCCAAAATGAGAAGGTACCAGTTGCGTTTGGTTTGCCCCCAAACCTTGAAATTAGCCCAAGGCCTGTCTCTGCCCTTGTCCAGCCCTTCTAATTTCCTCCCCAGAACAGAAAATGTGCTCACAAGAAAAGGAGTGGAGATGAGCAGTACAGCAAAGTGCTGGAGATGAGAGGTGCAATGGGAGTTTGGGCTCAGTGATGAGTTTGTTACAGGGAGGTTCCTGTGCTCCAGCCACTCCTCCTCAGCTCAGGCGAGGCTGAGCCACAGACCAAGGTCCTACAGCCCTTCCCTTCCTGTGGGAAGGTGTTTGCTGGGCACAGGTAAGTCTGGGTTATGTGTTTACTCTGCACTGACTCCTGCTAACACTTCTCCTTGCTGCAGAGCTGGGATCTGAAAGGCACCATCTGGATATCATTGGTACTGGAGCAGCATGTGGCCAGGACACGTGTAACTCACATTTTCCTCTGGACCACACTCAGCCTGCACTCACTTGTTGTGGGGGAGGGACTGGAAAAACCATTGACTCACTGGCAGGAACAAAACACTCAAAATCTTGAAAATTATTCTTTTTAACAAAGCTTTTCTGCTGGTGCAGAGGAAAGGGAACAAGTGTTCACTAGGAAAGTTTGGGGGCTGCACGGAGTTTTCCGTCAGTGGGTAGAAGTGGGAGGATTATGCTGAAGGGACAGATCTTTCTGGCACTGCTTTAATCAGTGTCAGATTTCTACTCTGGCCTTGCTCTAGTCCATACCTGGTTGAACCCATACAGAAAAATTTAGAGCCACACTACCTCTGTTCCTCAAGTCCTACCTGGTTTAGCAATGTCTCCATCATAAATGAAACCCAGGTGGGGACCCTGTAGCTCAAACCCAGCTGGCAGCTTGGGTGCAGTGACTCAGACCCCAAGGCACTCTGCAAATGGTTGAAATGCAATGTGCTGGGAGAGGAGGGGATCGGAGCTTTAACCTGGAATTCAGGTACAGCACAGAGCCCTGCTGTACACTCCCTGGCATCTTTGCATGTGCTGCTGTGCAGCTTTGTGCCTCAGCTTCCCTATGTTAATGAGTCAAAGCCTGCAATGCATATGTCAGTCTAAAAGTTGTTCTACAGAGAAAGAAGAAAATAAGTCTGTATAAAAAAACCAAAGACATAAAATCCCTGTGGGCAAAAAGGCCTCAAATGTGGGCAACCTCCCCTCTGCCCTGTGCCACAGCTGCATTCAACAGCTGCACTTGTGTCTGGTTCAGCCAGGCTGAAATGCGTTCAGCTACTTACAAAGCTCCTGCAGATCTGAGGAGGCTCTGCTGGGCCTGAGATCTGAGCCAAGCTTAAGCCTGGATTCTGTTGCATCCAGCTCCATTTGCCACAATGGATTCTGCCAAGCTCGCCTGAGCACGGGAAAGATGTCCAGTTCTCCTTCTCAGCCCTGCTCTCTTGCCTCTGCACTCTTCCTCCCTCATTCTGCTGCTGGAAAACACACGAATAATGGAGATTAGCCAGAGCTCAAAGGCCTTTCAAGTATTTTCCACAGAGCACGAAACCTCTGCCTCTATTCCTTGCTGGCGTCACACAAAGACATTTCCCCCCCACGCCACGCTCTGTCCCAGACATCTGAGCACAGCGAGTGTCTCACATCGCTGAAGAGGGTTCCCGTCCTGAAATCTGACAAACAACGAGCTGACTGAACATCTGCAAGGAACAGATGCTTCTCATATCCCCGATGGCGCAACTCAGCGTGTACTTGATGGCACCCAGGGCTGTCTGCCCCTGCAGAGGGGAGTGTGGGCTCCTTGGCAGGGCAGAGCTGTGGCTCAGAGAGCTGCTGGTGCACCGTGATGTCGCCGGTGCCTCACTGCAAAGAGCAGGCTGAACAGCCCCAAACACCTGATGATCTCAAAACACACAGCAAGACAGGGAGGTATTCACGGCAGCTGTGGGTAGGAAAGACCAGGAATAACTGGAAGTAAGGTTTGGGTGAGGATTGTGCACACAGGCACTGCAAAATCGGGGGCTTAGCCCAACTGCCCCATGGCTCTTCTCCTTAGAAAACCTTATCCCAGCTCACAGCAGGGCGTGCAGCAGAACTGACCTGCTGGTTCAGCCTGGGGAGTTTCCAGCCAGAAAAACGGACACCTTTTTTTAAATAACAGGGACTAAACCCACAACCATCAACTGACAAGAACAATCTCTTTTTGCAGCCACCACTGAAGCAGAAGCCTCTTGTGTCCTGTTGCAGACCAAGAACGGACAGGAACAGAGTACACCTGTCCTTCAGCCGCAGCCTGGGAGTGCTTTGATCAGGTATCCTGTTCCTCTGCTGAGCACCCAAGGAAGCAGGAGCAGGTGGCTTTGTTTTGGCAGTCTGAGGCTGCCAGGCCAAGGCTCTGTGGGAAGGACACTTTGAAGACAGATCCTGTGCTATGTTCACAGCCCAGCCTTTCATGGTCTGACTCTTGGAGATGGATGAGTGAGATCATACCTGCCAGGTGAGAAAGGGAAGAGCTGTGCTGGCAAGTCCCACCTACAGCACTGGGAAAGGGAGATGAGGATGTTGCAAGTTGCCACAGCTTTAGTCTGTGCTCAGCTAAACTGAGCCCTCCAACTCCAAACCCATGAAAGTTGATAGTTGAAATCCACAAGGTATTAATCCAGTTCTGTCCCTTCCAACACAGTCACTGAGCTGCCAAGCAGCAGCGTCGGGTGTTACACAGAAATAATCCCAGCCTGAGCTTCTTATGGCATCATAAATTGCTTGTGTCGTCAGTCAGCCGAAACCTGAGATGAAATTCTGTCATTTGCAGTTAATTATTTCCAAGCCTTTGCAGCCTTAGCAGAGCTGGTGAAAGGTGCTGAACTGACAGCCCTGGAGAAACAGGCTTTTCATGTGTCCACAGGGACGGCCAGAAGGGAGCCAGCAGCAAGAGCTGCAGCCTGCTCTGCCAATGACCTGCAAGGCTTGGACTGCTCTTCCTTCCTCCTGCTCCTCACTGCGCAGCTCTGCTTGCATGGCCCTGGAAAACCACAGCCCCAGACTGATGGAGCTTCTTCCCAGGGCCAAACCCAACATGACTTTCAGCCTGTGTGTCTGGCAGCCTGGGAGGGTAAAGCAGCCTCCTCCAGCCCTGCTGCTGACGTTTATCATGGCCAGGTGCAAATCTTCTTGCACTGGCCCGGCGCCATGAGACCAGCATGTTTTTCAGAGTTTCACCCTCCTACCAGACAGTGTTTTTCAATATTTTGCATTAAATCTTCTGCTGTATTTGATTAGCCTGCAGCAGCTGTTTTCCACTCTCACAACAAATCATAAATCTATAAGCTTATGTGTGAGAGACTGTCTGTGCTGGTGTCTGAGAAAGCGCGTGGCTGCACAGCTGTGAGTGAGCCTGCACCTGAACACAGGCTTGGGAGAGACAGTGAAGGCACAAACCCTGGCATAATCCAGCTTGGATCTCTGTCAGAGGCCATTTGATTACACAAGGTGGCTCATTTATGAGTGTGAGTGAGTGTAAGAATTCCTGCGTGGATAGAAAGGAATTTGTGTGATTCCTCAAATGAGTGTTCCGCCGTTCCACACTGAAAACATGAGAAAAATGCTAATAAACCCTTGATTGCACCAGTGTGAGCTCAGGTGTGTGCACGTTTCTATGAAGGGAGGTGAGTTTTAGCACAAACAGGTACAAGACACGAGCCTGGAGATGTCAGAACACAGGTAAGAAAGTGTAACAAATCCCTGACACACCCATCCCCGTCCACAAAAACACAAGCCCATGTGCAATCTGCTTTGTGATTGTGCGTACTCAGTCAGGAACTGCTTGTTGTGAAGCCAAGATCTCCTGTCCCGTGGCCAAGTCAGATAAGGAGAGCAAATGG
The DNA here is from genome assembly GCA_013390045.1 of Picathartes gymnocephalus. NCBI lineage: Eukaryota > Metazoa > Chordata > Aves > Passeriformes > Picathartidae > Picathartes > Picathartes gymnocephalus. Next base: position 166,470 of record WEKY01028471.1, on the reverse strand, counting down.
CTGAAAGAGAAGGGAGGGAAGCTGCTACATATACTTAAAAAAAGGTGTTATTCAAAGACTATAAAAGGCAAAAGTTTGGATGAAGGAGAAGAGAGAGGGTTGCCAAGTCACTGCAATTAAAAAAAAAAAAAAGAGGAGGCTGTTGCCAGGTCTTGGCACGTGTGCTTTTACTGGTATAAATCAGTCACTCCAGACCTATGGTAGTTCTTGCTGACAAGCTGTCAAGCTCCTTGGCTGGGAGAACAGGGCATGTGCTTTACATGCACTTACAGAATAGTAAACTGTTATTAAAAATGGGAGAAAAACCCCAGGCTGATCTACTTGTGGTTTTGCCTGCTCGGGTGTATTATCACAGAACAAACCCACTCATGCATGGAGCAGTCTGGATCCGTGGCAAACTACAGGCAAACCTCCCCGTGGAAGCACTTGACCCCTTAAGGGGAAGGGCACAACCAAAACGTTTCCAAGAACAGAGAGCACAAGATGGAAAGGAGGCCAGAGCCACAGCAGTGCTGTGTGGATTTCAGGCAGCCCGGAGCTCCTGGGGATGTGACACCTGTGAACATCCCAGCCTGGCTGGGGAGATGGGACAGCCCCTCTGGGCAGGCTGAGATGGGCCTTGGGAGCGGGGCCCACGCGGGTTAGGTGGGCTCCGAGCAGAGAAACTGCCTGAAATCTGCCGTCAGCCAAGAGTCCTGAGCTGCCCGGGCCAGGGCAGCAGCAGCAGCAGCAGGAGGAGGAGGAGGAGGAGGAGCACTGGCAAGGACGGGCTGCAGCCAGCAGAAGGCAGGAAGGATGGATGGATGTTCAGCTTCGGGGAGGAAAGGAGAATTAAAAGCAGAAAACCCAGCAAAGGATTTAGAGGGCTGTCATCCGAAGCAAATAAATAGATAATTGTCTGAGGAAAACCTGAGCAGGCTGGTTGTCTCTGTGTTGGCTCTGCAGCTCAGGACAGCCCCAGGAACAGCCCCCGGGCCTGTGCCAGCGCTCCAGGGCTGCACCAGGGACCCTGCACGGGCACACCGCAGTGGGACACTGTGTGCCCACCAAAAAACCCATCCCGAGCCACCCCGATCCCGTCAGCCTTCCCCAGACAGGTTCTGCTGCCCCCCAGAACACACTGACTCATTCTGGACAGCAGCACAGCATTCCTGGGCTCAGATCATGCACCAGGTTTTTTTTTGTGGTTTTTTGTTTTTTTTTTTCAAACATTCTTGTCAGGACATTCAAACCTACAAGAATAAAAAGTGAAACCCAGCACAGATATGAAATTTTATGGTGCCGTTTGCAGCAAAACTTCCAAGACTAGCTTTGGCTGGAACACAGAGAGCTGGATTGTGCTGATCCAGGGCCCACAATACACACAAAACATCCCTAGTGGAAGAGATGGAGTTTTCCTGTATGTCTTTTACTGTATTCCTCAGTGTGTAACCCCACAGCTCTGCTGTAACATATTCTGAGCAGTCCCAAGGGCTGGTTCCTCCCCAACAACAGATTTTTGCCACTCTGAGTTTTACTGTTTATCTGTTGTAGATCTATTTGGAGGAAAACGTTTGTAAGACAAAAACTATTTCAAAAAATAACTGTCTGCTAACAAAACCAAACACAACAACTGCTACAGCCTCAATCTCAAATCAAGAACTTCTTCGAACCTGCAAGCAGACAAGATTCCAGCAACAATCCTACCACTAATTAACGGGGAGTATAAGCTCATCAGGACATAGACCACGGATACCATGGGATAAAAATGGAGAAAAGGAGATGTTTGTGTGTATTTGCAAAGCGAGGCTGTGGCCAAATTGAGCACTCAGGGTTTCCAAATCACAGCCCCTGGCCCCAGCTAACAGCCTTGCTGCCTCAGTGCTTCAGCACGGACGCAGAGCATGGGATGCTGTGCCGTGGCCTGCGCTGCTCAGGGCTCGGGGCGGGTCCCGTGGTGAAGGTCAGGCTTGTGCAAGGCTCCTGTGCTAAAGCAGGGCACGGAGCCAAGCCCTCCCTTCCAGCTTGGAAACCTCACTGATGACTTCAGCAGCCGACTGTGCTGACAGCACCGGCGGGGAAGCTCCTCTGCCGGGCCATTAATGGGTCTGGGGCAGTACCCAGCCCCCAGCAGGGAGCTGCAGCAACAGCCAGCAGCTCCCCGTGTCCCCAACAACGCTCAGCCAGGAGCAGGGGGGCACACGGGCACGAACCCAGCACAGCTGTGCCCCGGAGCGGGCTCTGCAGGTACGCAGGGCTCAGCACCCACCTGAGGGAGGGGATTCTGCCCCTCTGCCCTGCTCAGGTGAGACCCCACCTGCAGAGCTGCCTCCAGCTCAGGGGTCCCAGCACAGGAAGAACCTGGAGCTGCTGGAGCCAGTGCAGAGGAGGCACCAAACTGGCAAGAGAGATGAGGAGAGGCTGAGAAAATTGGGATTCTTCAGCCTGGAGAAGAGAAACTTGACCTAAATGTTGCCTTTCAGTACTTAATGGGGCTGGCAAGAAAGATGGGGAGAGACTTTTCACAAGCGCCTGGAGTGACAGAACAAAGAAGAATGGCTTTAAACTGATAGAGAGTAGATTGAAGTTAGATATATGGAAAAAATTCTTCCCTGTGAGGGTGGCGAGGCACAGGGTGCCCAGAGAAGCTGTGGCTGCCCCTGGATCCCTGGAGGTGTCCAAGGCCAGGCTGGACAGGGCTTGGAGCACCCTGGGATAGTGGAAGGTGTCCCTGCTCATGGCAGGGAGTGGGACTGGAGGAGCTTTAAGGTCCGTTCCACCCAAACCATTCTGGGATTCTCTCTGTGTCACACAGGGTCCCTGCCCATGTGGGGGTGTGTGCAACAGAGAACTCACCAGACACCATCACAAAACACACAGCTCTGACTTTTGGGACAATCACTGCACACCCCAGCCCAACACACCCGAGACAAACACCTCAGCAGTTCAGCCCGTAGTTATCTCAGGGAGTTCACTTCGGTCTTCTTTAAAAGGTGTGGCTGTGAGGGAGTCATGAGGCACCGGGGATTAAAGGAAGTGGGAGTAAGAGGTTAATTGGATTCTATTTGGAGAGGGATTTAGGTTGGCTGAGTTTTTTCAGTCAGCAGCACATAGTGGAACATGTCACTTGTAATTGAGCTAATGAAACACCTTTGGAGATAAAAAAACACAAGCTAAATTCAGACTTGGCTTCAGAGACTTGATGTTCATTCACCACAAGGTTATGCAGAGATGGAACTGCTTTGTTTGAAGACAGGGGGCTGGAGAGGTTTCCTTTGCACAGTAGGACCTGGTTTCCTTTGCAGAATCTGCTTTTTGCCACTCAGGGTTGCTGGCCCTTGGGGTAATGAAGCAGACTGTTGTGTTATGGACACTCTTCCAGGCCAGGGCTCTGCCAATGTGCTAATGCAATTTTTCTGAGTCCAGCCTCTCTCCTGCTCTAATGGCACTGTATTTGTCTTCTATAAATAGGCATTTTGCTCTGTGGTTGTTGCTGTGGAACTACACATGGCTGAGCTGAAAGAGGACTGCCAATACCTGCCCTTTTCCACGCACCTTTTTGGTGACTCCCAATACAGTCCTTTTGGTTTTCTCAAGGATAATTAAGGGTTTGTTTTTCAGTCCTCAAAACCATGATAAAAGCACCTCTGCCCCAAAGCCAAACTACCAAAGATAACTTGAATGCAGGTAGGGGAGTGTAGCCTTCCTGAGCCTGCCCAAAGGCCAAGCCAGAGTCCTCTTTGTGAGAGATTTTAATGATCTGGAATTACCTTGTCTTCCAAGTCAAGAAAAAAACTTTTCAGAGCAAGGTATAGCATGTTAAAAAATAAAAGGGACGCATTTTCCAGAGGCAATTTCAAAAGCATAGAGGTATTTTGTACAAAACCACCACCTCCATCTTTTCAAAATGAACCACTGACTCTGAATCAAAGTCACTTTCTAAATTAAAAAGTTGCAGTGAAAATTAGTTTCTAATTTTGCAGGTTTTATAGTCTTGCTTTGGGGATAATTACAATAATCCAGTAATTTCCTTTCCAAGACACTTTCAGAAAACTAAAACTCCACTTCTTCATTCCCTCTGTCTCCCTTCAGGAACTTAAAAACAAAGTTAGTTTTAATGAGAAAAGTGAATGTGCTTGATACCCTTGATTAAAGACACAAAAGCCAACACAAGTAAGGAATTTTATGCAGTTGTATAAAAATATCCTGGGCATGAGGACCTCAGTTTCTCCACTGCTGTGCCAATCTCAGAACACAGGAAATGTGGAATGATGGAATGATGTGGCTGCACTCTGTGTCAGAGAAAGCCATAAGAGCACAAAGCAATAAGAACAGGAAGTGCAGACTTACACCCATGGCCCTGCGCAGATCTAGAGGGCAAGGACAGGAGGAGGCTGGGTTTTATATCCTGGTGACACTTGTGCAGCAGGAATTGCCTCTTTCTTTTTGGTTTCTCCTGCTGTGGTTGGATTCTTCCCCCTTCCTGCAGAGGTTTGATTCCTCCCTCTCTGGCTTCAGGCAGGAAGACAGGAAAGAAGCTGCCTGAGCTACCAGCAGGTACCTGGAAAATGGAATGTCTCAGGTTAATCAAGGGATCAAAACATCCAGGGTGCTGATGGAGAGGAAAATGTGCCCTGGTCAGTGCTGTTACAGCCTTTGTCTCTCCCGACATCCCTCTCAGAGCTCTGTGCTGGCCAGCACACAAAAGAGAGACTTTCTCAGGACATGGGCCCTGCAAATCCACTCTGAGATGGGGATTCAGGCTGCAGGCTTTCTGGCACCATCACCAGCAACAAAGACAAAACCACTCTGTGCCCAGTTACAGCTCTGCAGCTGATTTGGGGAATTTGCATAAATGGCAGCTGATGGGGAAAAGGCCCCACTGCCACCCGAGTTCAGCTCCCAGCTCTCCAAAGACAGGAATCCCATTCCTTCCCCCAGAGCTGCACAGCCCCTACAGTGCTGAGACAAAGAGGGGCAGAGCCAGTAGCCAAAAACTGCTTCAGACATGGCAGACGGTGACAAGGATCTTCTCCATGGAACAGTTTTATTGTGGCGAGGCTCTGCAGCCTCCCTTGATGAGAGCCATACTTCCAAGGCAATCTGGCCTGGATTACAAACTCTGTAATGTCTGAGGAGCCAAGAGCTTGCAGTTTCCCATTAAGTGGTATTAATTGCCCTGGTTATCGTGTTCTGCAGTTTGACCTAACCTACTGATTCCCCTTCCTCTCCTGCTGCAGAACATCCATCACTTTTTAAAGGGTTCCATAAAGCTACAGGGAAGGCTCTGGTTTGTGTTAGCTTGATTGCTCTGGACTGTAACAAAGCACCCATCACAGCTGCCCAGCCACACTATAGCTCAAGATCCTCTAATCTTTCCATGTCTCCAGAGGGGAAGGCTAGGCAAATCATCAAATTTAACCTCCCAGGGCTTTATTTCTGGCTTGGAGGATGTCAGAGGCCAGGCCAGCTTTCACTTTTCCTTGTTCCCTTAGAGTCCACTGCAACAGACGGGAGGAGGAAAGCAGGAAAGGCAAGGAAGAACAACAGAAATTGGACTTTTCATATCACTGAGCAGCCAAGGACCACATGCAACACTCAGTTCCTGGCCCAGGAAACACAGGTGTGAACAAGTGGCCTTTGGGAACTCAACAGCCAAGGCTTTTATCAAGATTAGCTTTTCTCCTCAGCAACGAGGCTGCTGGGGATGAAGCCACATGTCCAACACCTACTTGTGGCAAAGGTGGAAGAGAATCCAGCACAAAAGCTCATGGCATGTGTGGACAGTCAGTGCTTTCTATCCTGCAGGTTTCCTTCAGCACTGTTCTGACTGAACCTGCTGTGTGCAGGGCAGGGAATTCCCAGGGTGGCTCACACTAACCAGCACATAGCCCGTGGGATGTGAAGCAAACCCATCTCATTTAGGATCCTCCAAAACCTGCCTCTCCTCTCCCTCTGGAAGCAACATGCTCGGGGCCCTTCTGCTTCCTGCTACTCAGGGTGAAAAAGGTGAAGAGGAGCAAAGAAACAAGAGGTTTAATTCTTATCCCCCATCTCTCTCTCAGTGCTTTATTCCCTGAATCAACAGGAGAAATTCATAGAATCACAGAGTGGTTGGGATTGGAAGAGACCTTGAAGATCATCTCGTTCCAGCTGCCTGCCCTGGGCAGGGAACCTTGCACTAGACCAGTTCTGGAGGAACAGAAAATCCGCAGTATTTCTTCCATAAGAGATCCACCCTGGCACGGTTTGATGCACCTACCTCCCCATGGCAAATGAATTCCAGGAGTTTGGCTCATGTCTGCACACAGCCATTGCTGTATGAACAGTAATTGCATCCTGCCTCATCAGAGAGATCTCAGGGAATGAGCCAGGAACAGCTCCTGTTAATGCAGGCAGGAACTGACTCAGGATTAGACTCAGGCTTTTCCAGTTAGACTCAGGATTTTCCCAGATTTTCTTTCCATGAATCCAAGCCCTACCAAAGAGTATTCACCCTAAGGAAGCATTCCTGCCCAGGATGCCAGATGCTGCCTTCAGCTCCACTCACAAACATCCAGATGGAGAGTGCAGGGGCTGATGTGGATGCACACGTGAGCGTGGGCTTCTCCTCCAGTGGTGTGAATCAGCCACGCTGCAATCACCCAGTGATACTCTGTTGAATGGTTTTAGAAAAGGAGACTTAAAGGAACTTGAACAAAATTAAAATATCGAACTAGCTAGTCAGATTAAAAAAAGTGAGCTATAAACCTTAGAAGAGAAACACAATTTTGCCTCTAACACAAAGAGAATTTTTAAGAGTAATTCACTTGGTCTGTTCTTCAAGGAGATTTTTCAGCCTGGGCTTAAGCTCAGTTTTTCAAAAGAGGCTGACCTGAGCATTTTTAAATTTCTTTCAAGCATAACAATTCAACCCAAAGCCATTTCTTTTTGTCTGGCTCCTTCCTTTCTCTGTATTAATTTCAATTCAATCAACGAGGCAGTTGCATAACTGTTGTTTGTAATTGCTGTCACGTCAACCCTGAAACCGATCACTGCAACATTGAAGTTATATAAAAGGTTTTGCTAGGATTTTTGTTATTTTTCTCATTTAAGTTGTGGGAAGATGAAGTCCTACCCTGGAGAGATGTTTTGGTTTTCTGAGCTCTGTTGTCTATTAGTCTTGTGCTTTGGTGTCTTTTCTCTCCAGTTTTGTTTTACACAGTGCAAGGGTCTGTTTATGCACAGAAACTCTCCAAAACCAGTTCTGTGCACCCCATTAATACACAGGCTATAAAATAAACTCTGCTGAGTCAGAGAAGCTACTGGCAAAAGTAAAGTTCACAAAAGGGGTAAGCTCTTAAGGAGCAATTTAAATTTCTGGAAAGGCAGGCTATTTAAATGCTTCAGTGACTAGGACTGTAATTTACCTTGTTCTTCGAAAACCAGTGGACAGTTTCCCTGCAATGATGGAGTATCAAACCCTGTGGGATTATTTCTCCTTGTTGTGTCTCTTCACTCAAATGCACTTAAATGATCCTGGAATTGACAGTCAGCTCCCCCAAACTTCTCACGGTGTCCTTGCTCCTCTTGAGCACTCTTGATCATCCCCTTTGGCCCAGGGGTGTGCCCACCTGGGAGGGAGGCTTCTCCCTGCCCCCAGAGAATCTCCATGATCCACTTTAGTGTTTGTTTTCTGTCTTTCTAGAGGCACAAATGGCAGGGCCATACTCCCAGATCTCTTGGGCCCAAGGTAGTATTAAAGCCATTCTGCACTGCAGACAGAAACGATTCAAGCCAACCAATAATTAAGGACTTTATTTTGACATAAGTAGATTGTACCCAATACTTATTCGATGTTCCTTCATTTTAAAAGCAATGTTTGTAGCTGACATTGCTTTTTCTTAAAAAAGTCTAGACAATGTCAGACTGCAAAGAGAAAAAACTAAAGAGAAAAATATACTGAAGTACCATCAATGCTCACTTCCTCCTAAAAAAAAGAAACAACTGTTCAAGACCACAAAACAGACCTGCTTCCTTACAGTATCATGTCCCTAAGTCCTGCCTCTCTGGGGAAGGGAAGCTTTTTTGGAGGTGGGCATGGGATGGCAGGACATCTCTCCTTTCCACTCCGAAGTCAAGAGAAGCTTGTAAGGGCTAAAACAGAGAGAAGGAGGGTTCTTGCTGGAGGTCTAAGCTTGTAACCCATTTCATCTGAGCACTGAGCAAGAGACAGCAGTAGCAGCTGTTCTGTGGGGAAGCAGCAAGGAAGGAGTTGGTCAACTGATGTTTTCATATGGTTGTTCAAATTCCTCCTGAATGAGCGCACACGGGTTGCGTGTGCATGTGCAGGGGAACGAGCAGTACTCTGTGAGAAAAAACTGTTACCTTCTGAATGATGGGAGCTGTACAAAACCCAGATTTCAGGCACCTAGGGAGGCTTATGGGAAACTGGGAATGCAGTTCACCCAGATGCAGTGCATGCATTCCTAAAGACACTCCCACAGGAATCCAGTGGTGTTTGAAATGAGAGCGGGGTGTGTATGTCTAAGAGTCAGGGCACAACCACTCAACACACGGCTACGCTGAATTAATTAACTTCATAATTTGGATAGAAGAGTTCAAATTTCAACAGTGAGGTAAAGGTTCAAGTGAGCTACACAAATAGATGCCCTGTGAGTTGCTCTCTTATCTTCACCTGAGACCTTCTGACTGAGACAAAGGCAACTCATGCTCCAAGGCAATTAACTCAAGCCCTTAGAGTGGTTTTCAAACACACAGATCTCACTCTGGGTTTTCGTGGCCTATTTCTCAAGGATTTGTGAAAGGCAGCTGAGGAAATCAGGGCTACTATCAGTAGATCTGCTATTCCAGCATGCCTGTGTGCTCTAAAAAACTGTTAGCAGACCCCAAAGTCCACAATGACTGCACCCCAATCTCTGGGCTGTAAGAAAGGCTCTCCCATGGACCCACTTCCCCTGCTCTGCATGCTCAGGGCCTCACAGCAATCTCAGCTCTCACAATGGTGATGTTACCTTACTACTCTGGAGCTGCAGCTTGTGGAAAGCACTTTGTGCATAATCCTAGCCAGGTTTCTCTCAGCAGCTTCATTTTCCCGGGGTATCACCTGGCAGGAACGGTGCAATCAGCCCTGGAAGAACTCTCGTCCCTGCTCTGCCACATTCTCGGTAGCTGAGTTTGGTCTCAGCTCAGACACTCTCCTCCATGCAAAAGAAATAGTCCTTCATTACTGTCAGGAATAAAATGCTTAACGCTCTAAAGAAGCCACACAAAAAGCTTCAGTAGTGTGCACTTGCTTTGTTAAGGGTGGCTAAAAGATGGTGCACACTAAATATGTGGTAGTGCTTTGGGAAAACTTGCTCCAGTCACCAGCCCAGAGCTTGCCATCCATCCAGGTGTGCCCTGGCCAGCTCTGGGGAGCCGTGTGTGAATTCACAGCTTCACCATCCATCCAGGTGTGCCCTGCCCAGCTCTGGGGAGCTGAGTGTGAATTTACAGTCAGCCACACTTTAATTTGGGACACTTTGTTAAGCACCACTGCTGACTCCAAATGGGGCCTGGCTTCAAAGAACCAAAATTTTTGCTTTTATGGGAGACCCAAGCCTTTACCTCTCACACTGCATCCTCTCCAGAGCCCTGAGCAGATCAACTCCCTTTTCCAATTATGCTCTTGGTTCAGACACTTGTCCCCACGCACGGTCCTCAGCAAAAGCAGAACTCAGGATTCAGAAACTCTCAAGCCCTACCCAAGGTTCATTGTGGCCACCTACTCTGCACTAGGGAGTGCTTTTCCCTGGTGCAGAGGGATTTTGGGTCTCGCTCCTGTGCAGCCACTGCTCACAGCTGGTGTACTGATCACTCCAGCCTGCTTGTTACCCAGCTGGTGCAGGGCAGAGTTACCTCCTCAGCCAAGCAGTTACCAACCTCCCATTTTCCAGTTATGTACTGATCCAGCCGGGATTCCAGCTCACTCAGCCAGGTGGGTCTGTAGGAGGAAAATGATATTAATTGCAAGGGTTGCGGAAACAGCAGAGATAGATTTTAAGCCCCATCACTCTGGGCTGTTTCACGACTGTTTGGAAGCTCACAGCTGCCACTACAATGACTGTCTACTGTCCTCTTAAAACATCTTCTGCTTTGGCTAATTTGATTAGGCTCCCCCTTGGCTTCCCATCAACACTGCCCCATGGAAAGTTGGCCCCACCACTTGTGCAGAATTAGGTCTAAAGAGAACGTGAACAGAAGGCCGTGTAATACACAATGGAAAATGGAACAGAATGGGTACTTTATTCTTAATACTCTTACTCATGTAACTTCTCCAACCATTTATTAATGTTAATTTTGTTTTAAACAACCCTTCTCCCAGTGACAGCTTCAGCACCAGTGAGTTCCCCTCATATCAGCTATTCTGGGACTCCTTATAAGCAAAAGGTGTTCGAGAATGTAGCTCAAGGGACAGAGTTGCACCTTCTCACTGAAGATCCAAGTTACACTGTTATACTATAAGGCAAGCTCTGGAAGAGTTAAATAACGACACAAAGCAAAGATATACTCCATAAAACATTAATATTTTAATGAAAAATCTTAGCTTCATGTTTCTATCCAAAGACACTCAAAACTAGTTTTTCTCCCCCCTTAATTTTGACCTATAATGGGACCAGTTTGGAGATTTTTTTTTTTTGTATTTTGGAACATTTTTTTTAAAGATTAAACAACCAGGCTAGCAAAAAGGTACCCAATACATACTTTTCTTATATCAAACAAGCTAGTATTTCAATACAATGTAACTATACAGAATATATACATTACACATATGATCACAAAGCAAACACTACAGGCTCAGAACAGATTTGAAAAAACATGATATTCACATTGATTACAATAACTCTAAAAATGATTGTAACGTTGAAACGGCACTTAGTTTACAAAAAAAGTCACAAAAATATATATAGCCACCAAGAACTATGGTTCCTGAAAAATACTAATAGCCAGATAGTATTATATAAAATGTGAAGTGTATTTAAACATCGTATACATTAAAAAACAAAACCAAAACCCCAAATCAATTCTGTTAGGTCAATAAACATGCCAAGTAATCTAGCTGTGGCCAGCATCAACAAGAGAAGCTGTACTGTGGATGAGATGATGACTGGATATACGGCTGGTGACTGGAGACTGGCACAGTTAAGGGGGTTTCACTGTTACTAAAATGCACAAAGAAGCCCAACAATAATTTAATTCACATTTTTTTCCTCCAGCTTCTGCTTTTCCCTCTTCAGGGCTTCACCGTGGGGCAGCACCTCGAGTGAAGGCACTGCAGGAACAGAGCAAGGAAGCTGTCCAAGGACTCGGTGTAGCCAGCGTTACAGGTCAGAATATCAAAAGCATGCATCAGCTAAATGAATGGTGAAACAAAACCACTCTTCTGGGGACTTCAGCAACCCTCAGGAAGACTGTAGGTACAGTTGCCACACAGGCTGGCAGCACCAGATTCCACTTTTTTTTTTTAGTGCAACCAGATTTGTAGCTGAGACCTGTGGGACATGGAGTTACTGCGCTAGCACACACAGGGTGAACAAAAACCCAGAGTAGTAAGTACTGCTGCACTAAAAACATTCACACTTGTTTCTTTTATGGTACATTTCCTCAACACTTGGAACCCACTCTATTTACCAGGTACCTCTGATGTGGCTGAGGTACTGCCTGGCCTTGAACCCTCTTTCCTGCCATCACAATGCTATGGGATTTATTATGTCTGGAGCTGGAGATGAGAACCCTCCAAAACAGGATTTCACCTTGTGAGCAAAACTCCAACGTAACCGGCCTGAATGAAAATCAGCTATTTTCCGTATTCTGATGGTGTGGAAGTTGCAATGGATGTAGGAGCAGCAGGTGCTCCTCCATCTGAATTCTCTCATCCCTGCAGGGTGCACGAAGCTCCCATTGGATTTGCATATAAAATGCTTCCTGGTTTGTCTCAGAGAGAGACCAGCACTCACCTCAGCGCTCCCACACCCTGGGCTGCGACCAAGAAGCGCCTGAAGCCCTCATATAAAAACTTTAAACCATAGCTTAAAAACAATAAAATTTCATCCCGCAGGGGACATATAGGGATCATAGTCTTATAAAATATATTTGACTGCATTGGCAGCTATTACTTTTTAAAAAAGTTTAAATTCACACCTTTTAGACTCAGAATCCATGTGAACCCAGAACCATTTTCAATAACCGAGTCTACTGATCTCTCAGTATGAGAGACTTGACCATGGTCTCTGTGAGCCTGACAACTGAACTCCAGCTGTGGCAAACACCACTTGTGCCTGACTCTGCTTGGAGCACGAGCGTTGAACCACATCAAGCAGACCCTTTGCAAGCAGACATAGAAATGCATACTAAATAATGGAATTTTTGGGGGGGGAGGAAAAAAACCAAGAAGAAGTAAGAAAATGCATCCCAGAATTCAAAACTCTCTGATAATGTACTGAAAGAAATTTATGGTTTAGGTTTAATCCCAAGTGTAGTTTAAGGCAAGTTTTTTTTCTATTTTAGTTATCTCTCTTGCTCTGTTTGGAATCCAATCACATTAGTAACATAAATTGTTTTAAGATGTCCTATTTTTACATATCTCTTGTGAAGAACACCAGCATTTCAAAGAACTGAACCCTTCCAACAAGTTAGAGAGGAGAAATAAAACGGTGTTTGCATTTAAACTGTATTCATTTCTATGAAGAAAAGAGATATTAACGAGAAACAATTACAGACAGGAAAATTAACCCTAAACCAACCAAACAAAATCCTCCAAGAACTCTACTGTTCCTCCAGTTGAACCAGACTGAAAAGTGAGAACTGAATTAAGATGTTACCCAGAGATTAGGAGGTTGAAAAGATGATGTGTAACACTCAGTGCAATGAATAATGAACCCCAAGCCTTGTCATGTACCTTGGTGTTAATGGTCCTTGTTTCTTTTCAAGGAAGAACAGATCAGAGCTATAAAGTCTTTGTAACTTTCCCCCTTCTCTTTGGTATTCTGAAAGCAATTTGCCTTCTGACTCAAAATTTTAAGTCTTAAAAATCCAATATCCAGATATGTCTCTTGTGTACTTGTACCTTCTCACTGATGAACTCTTTAGCAAAATACTTCAGGGATGAAAATGATCAGATTTGAATGATCAGATTACGTCCACCACCTTACACCTGACCACCTTTGATTATTACATCTCTGCAGTCAGGAAATGTGGTTTGGGTGAAACACTTTTCAGAACACGAATCACAAAGGACTCTCATTTACCTGCATAACACGTCAGGAAAAAAAAAAGAAAATGCTGAATTTGAGTTCAGTGTCGTAGCCCTCTAATTCAGGATAAAGCTCAGCAAAAGGCATTGTCTTCTCTCACTGGTTTCTCAGAGAAATCAGAAGTGGAAGAGAAATGGCCTCTAAATTCAGCTCATCAACAGGCACTGGGCTATTTCACAGTACAGCAGCCCAGAAAAAGCATTTCTGCTTCAAGCCCTTTTAAGAAGCCTCACAAAGGTAGACACGCAAGACTGAATTGCAGCACAGAACTTCTTTGCAGCATGTTTCTAAAACACCCTTTGGATCTGTTGGAGAAACCTCATTCCAGAAAGTACTTAAATCTCAACTGTTTTTGCTCTGTTTCACTAAAGTATGTGGGTTTTACCTAAAAAGAGAAAAATTGCTGTAGTCACTGAAACCCTTTCAACTCTTTCCAAAGGTCAATAAACGTTTTTCCTTACAAAAGCTGGCTATTAATAGAAAGAACTCAGACCCAGAGAGTATCAGAGCTGCCTAGGCTGACTGAATACAAATTGATGTGCAATATAATACCACTTTTGTGTCTTCTGTTTCTTCAGGAGCAACCTTTCTCTATTGGTTTCATTTCCTCCTCATGTTTGCATAAAACAAATCCGGCCAGAAAACAACAACTTACAAAAAACAAGACTCAAAACTAAGGGAGTTTATCAAGCCTTTGGAATACTGAGATCAAGCAATACCTACTCACTCAGCACATCATCTGTAGGCCGTGGGCATTTGGCATCAAACACTGAGTTAACTTCAGAAGCTGTAAGAAAAATCACGAATCCCCTCATGCACTTCCTAATTTAGGTTTCAAAGCAGTACTTGAGCCCAAACAGCCTCAACCAAATAAGACTCACTGCTCTGAAAATCCCACACCCTTCATTTGTGGCTTTTTCTAAATATGGAAAAATGAAATAGCAAATAATTCAGTTTATTGCTTGCTTGAGCTGTGTGTGTAGCCGGAGTAATGGCCTTTAATAAACCGAGCTGGCAAGGATCTAAAGTGTTTTGAAGCAGGAACAATTCATCATTGCTCTATAGGCTTTTTGTAAACAACCCCCCGTTGGTTAGAAAGTTGTCCTTAGAGAGAATAAATTTCTTGTTTTGTCCAAAACAGGCTAATAAAAATCTCTGAAACTATACATACATATGTATAAACAAAAAATGTGCAATAATGCACGAAACAGCTTATTTTTTCCGATCTGTAAACTTCCTCTAGCTAGCTCTCAGATTAGTAAAAATACAGTGTATATGTGAGGGGGCAATGATCAGAACTGCAAATAATCTGGCCGTGGTTTAAGAATTTCAGTTTGGGAAAACTTTCATTTTCCTTAGTGGTTCCCCCTCTGCAGACAGACAGTCAGGAGATATTTGTCAGGCTTGCATGGCTGTACACTTTACCATCATTCCCAATTCTCGTTGCACCTTTAGACTCTCCATGCCTAACCTCAGCTAGGCAGATCTGTTTAGGCTATTTGATCAAGCAGTTTCTAAAAGGACTGGAATAGAAGAAGTAGGAATACCTGGCATTCATCTGGGCTAGACAGGGAGCGTGTGTTTTGAAGAAGTGTGTGACTGTTCCTTTCAAAGCCGCTCACCATTTCCAAGCACAGGGCACAGTGTGGGCTTTGAAAAACAGCAGGCACATACAGGAAGCGTCACTTCTTTATGCAGAAGATTAAAGCATCCACTCAAAACTAGTCAAAGCTGTTCAATTATGATTTCCAATGCATCCTTTTGTTTATAATTTGAAAAAGGTTTCCTCTGATTTCTTTCCCTTAACCAGAGGGCCTGCAGAAGCAAGAGAAACTTAATGAGCTGCTCTGACTGTGGAAGAAGGAATAGTTAAAGTGATCTGAATCAGTTGTTCTTCTTTAGAAGTATATCACAGCTTCCATGATGTTCTGACAAGATCTTTTTTTGTGCAATCAGTCTTAAATATTTTCACAGAAGTGATCATTCAGTCATGAAAAATAATGTAACATCTGTTGCAGTTTTCAGTTTAAAGCGTAGCTTACAAAGTAAAAAGGGGAAAACCTCCCCACTTTTCGTTTAAAAAAATTAAATTAAAATGTACAGGACCAAACACAGGCACTTTCCAAAGAACAAAAATGAAACCAAACCATGAATTATTCGATAGTAATAGATGACAGCTCCGGTTTTGGAGGGTCACCCGTGGCTGCCTCAGCAGTGGCATTAGTCTTTGGCTGCTCTGGCACATCTTCTTCCTTCTCTGCCAACCCACCTAGAGACCCCAAGGGGAAAGTGCTTTCACAATTCTGAGTTGACGACACCTGTGAAATGACAGGCATTTGGACAGAAGAGTTGCTTTCAAAGCCATGCTCCCCTAGCTCATACTGCCCGAGGGTCTCCTCTTGTTCCTGGTTTAAGTAGTCCGGTACTAGGAAGTCACTGGAAAAAGGGTAAAGGACAGAAGAGAAATGTCATTTCTCACACAATAGTATCAGCTCCATCACACAAACTACACACTGCATTGACAGAGAACAAAGGTACCCATTTCACATTGGCCAAGATCATGGCAATGACATACTCCACTAAGCACCATAATCCAGTTCTCATTTCCACACACAGAGAATTTATTTGATGGCATCTATTTCACATCTGTATTTCCTACACAGCAACTTCTTATTATTAGATTGTATCACCTTGATGAGAACGAAAGTTAATGTCTGGAACGTATTTGGCATTGAAAACCTCATTGAAAAAAAGGGAGCATTCAGGCTTTAAAAATAGAAACAAACATGAGTTTAGCCCTGGCAAAATGTGGCTCTTCCCATGTCTGAGGTACAATATCCTCCACAGCAGCAGCAAGACTTCCCTCTGAGTGGGCAGGCTGGAACCAGAGGCACAAGGTGAGGCAGCTGAAGGCAGAGGAAGCTGCCAGCTGCAGTGGGGGTTGTGATCCTGACATGTATCACACTCCTGAGAAAAGAATGGAATTGTATTTCCTTCCTCTTGTAATCCTTTCTGGACAATGCTTCTGCTATGCACTCTTAACAGCTGAGGGCTGAGTGGATCCAAAGAAAACCTATCGAACGCTCTGGTTGTATTTTCAGAGCACGAGGACATAATGAAAATAAATTTCTTTGCAAGTTTTCAGCACCAGACATGAAGTTTGTACTTGAGACAAATATATACATATATCACATATATGCACGTTTGTATGCATTGGTTCACCTGGCAATGCCTCAGTTAAAATAAATCCTTAAATGACAGCAGCATTCACTGCTCCGACCCAAACTCACAGCCAGCTCTGCTAAACCTCATGTCTGTCAAATCAGATTGAGGGAAGGGCTATAAGCAACTAAAATCACACCCTTTAATCTGACTTTAATTTGCTGACAACAGTGCAGTGCTTATCACAACCAGGGCATCATGCTGCAGAGTTTTCACTCTGGTTTTGGCACAAGAGCCAAGAACAAGAAGTACGTAAGCCCACAGATATGAAGCACTTGTACTTTTAAACAATATTCTGCTGAAAGAACAGCAACTAGCTTTCCTGCTTTGTTTCTCATTTTTTTTTCATCCTACGGCACTTCTGAGTTAACCAAATAGAACAAAATACTCAAATGCTTTTTATGGGAGAAAGAAGAATGTCTGGAAATCAGGAGGGGTGGGATTGTGATGCTGAAACATTCAGAACACATGTCTTTAGCACTGCTGAAGGCAGATGACTTACACACACCAAACTGCAGTCTATCTATAAATTTAAGGGCTGGAAGACCTTCCTGTCTTCAATTTCTCTCATCCAACTTTTATATTTTCTATCTCAAATTCCAAGAATTACATTTATATCAATGAGAGAACACAGTGCTCGTCTGATAGCTCAGAACTCTTTTAACAGTCTTTAGCAGTGCGTTTGTGAGATATGCCAAGTCTTTTGTGTCCTGATAAAAAATGTCCAAGTGGCCCTTACTATTTCCAAACCTATTAGCCTAATCATTTCGTAATGTTATCTAGAAAATGAGAAAGGAGAACGTCTGGAGTCATGCAATCTTTCCACAGTGTTAAGCAAGTACTTAAAATGAAGTAGGAAGTCTGTGCCCTATGAAAGTGAACAGGCTATGTACAAGATTTTGAATAGCAAATCAATATCAAATCACAGATACTGTAGGACAGAACACTATGGCTTCACGCCATTAGCCTGGCCATAGATTCTATTGAAAAGAGAAATTAAGTAACCCAGAACCAGCCTCTGCATATCACTGGATTCTTCAGTGGCCTCCTACATAGCTCCCATGCTGTAAGACAGATCAGATACAACAGAGAATGGAGCAGGAATCAATCTGACTGGAATTAGCTGGCAACCTGATGAGAGGCACAGCAGGCTGCCCTGAAAGCAGGAAATTATGATCTAAGAAAAAAAAAANAAAAAAGAAAGAAAAAAAAAAGAGCAAGTTTCCCTGTTAGGTTTTTGCTGTGCACCTCACCTGCTCTGGAAGTAGTTTGCTAGCTCTGACGCTTCATGGTTCAAGCTCCTCAGGTGAACGATTAAATTTCCAGAGTTGGTGAACATGGCGCCGCATGTTTTGCACTCGTAAATCCGAGGCTTGCGGATAATGTGCCGGGAAACCCGCATGTGGTGTTTATATTCCCCGAAGGAAGTGAAAGTGGCACTACATATCTGGCACCGGAAACAGCGTTTACCTTCGTGCTTCAGGCGATGCATCTTGAGCGAGTAAGCTCGGGTGAACTTTTTCCCACAGCGGTCACACTGAAATGGTTTAATGCCTGTGGAAGAGAGAGCACAAACACGTTCACCCTGTGTAACCACAGGTCAGGGGCAAAATCCTCCCAGAGTTTACAGCACAGGGACAGCGGCTGTAGGCAGTCACAGCAAAGCCCTGTTTGAGGAAGAGATTCTCTGTTAACTTTAAAAAGGCAGAAACAATTAGAGTGGAGCTGCACTCCCTCAGTAACAACTTCCAAGAAATCTCATCGCTGTGACCTGGCCCGAGGCTCCTTCCCCACGGTTTAAACAGAACACCAGCCCCCATGGATTAAAGATCCCCAGGCCCAGCCAAAAAGGACCTGATGCTGCAGTCATCTCCAGCGCCTTGGAACTCCTTTGATCTCGGCAGATTCTTGTGCCAGACTGGTTCCCAACAATGCAATTATCAGCCTACCCTTAATTGCAATGTTTTTTTCTGGCTGCCTTTAGCGTTGGAGAAGTGTTCTGGCAGGGGGACCGTGTGCTCATGGACGCCCCTGTAATGCAGCAGGAGTGGTGATAAAAGGGGCAGTAGGAGCCTTTATACTGCGTGGGAACCTTGCTATCCACGAATTTGCAGCAACTTTGCATGACAGACAGCTCTCTAAGTTTAGCTTCATGCCTCTCATTTTTTTCTTGTATTAATTCAGAAATTCAGTTCCTAGCTCATTTTTCATTTCTTATCCTTAAAACACTTGAGCTCTGCAACATGTTGCAGTGCCTGAGTGTGTAATGACACAAATAGAACTATTACAACATAAAAGTCTGAGTCACCAAAACCTTCGGATGAACTCCAGAAAGTGGGAAAATCCAAACATGAGGCTAAGAATCTGGAATATGGAGCTCTATTCATAATAGGGCTGTCAAGGAATAAAAAAGATTTTTTCAAAAGGCTGAATGTGCATCAGCCCTGGCTGTTAATTCCCCCAGTCTTTCACTCTGCTTTCCTTACTTTCAAAGCAGGAGGTGAACTTTTAATTGAAGGCTTTTAGACAGAGAAAGCTGTAGTTAAGGTTACACTGAAATGCCCTGTTAAGCATGTGAAAACAAGTTAATAAACTGGAATATGGTCTGGTGGAGCTCAAACTTTTCATGCTTTCCTAGTGTCCAAGGGCACCTACTTCCTCTGGTAGTTTGAGGGAAATCTCTTTAGCCATTTTGCTCATGTGAAAACACTTTCAGCATTTACAAGCTTTGAAAGTTCTTTTGCATGTTAATTATTCTAAACCAGCTATTCAAGTCTTTCCCAACTTCACGCAGGGGTTGCCAGTTGAAGTTGGCCAGAGATGCTTTGCTGTCAGATTTTAACAACAGGCTTGGGATCATTTCGCACCTGATATCACCACAGAATTTGCTCTTTCTGGTTATTTTGCTTGAAAGAGTTAGACAAATAATTGCTGACAATGAAAAAATTAGACCTTGTCAGTTGTGGCTGCTCTGTCCCAGAATGGTTCAGCCTCCGTGTGCAGGTAAGAGTCAGACTCAAACCAGGAGATGCTAAACCATGAGGTTTAGTGCCCAAGTGCAATAACCCTTCCATATTCTCTTTATTCCCTCAAATGTCAGTGCTATTGCCAGATAATGCTGACAAGTCTTGAAAACACCAATAGCAAAGACATTGGGGAGTTCATGATTGGTTAGAAATCAACATGAATTTGGATCAAGGGGAGGCATTCACATAAACCTTTGGCTGCCTGTGCTATCTGCAAGAGCTAAATTGATTATCAAACCAATTCAGCTGTCCTGCAATCCCTCCAATTGTCCTGCAATCCCTCCAAAAATTCTGAGATCCAAAGGTATATAACCTTCTTCAATGCAAAGACACAGATAGATAGTATCTTCTTATGGCTTCAAGTCTCCTCTAAAACACAGCAGAGGAAGAATTTCAAACTACTTCTTTAGTGCAATAAAAGGGCCAAGTATATTTTATTTCATCTCAGATCTTTTTTCAGGAAAATTACTTATCCTGATGAGTTCCAGGCAATCAGGTTTTTTTCAGTCCACACAAATGCTAATCATCCACGAGCACAACTATCAGTCAGACTCCAGGGATCAAAACAAGCATTCAATGAGACAAGCCTCTACCCAGGCTTTCCGAAATCAACTCTCTAGCACTTGGCAGGTGAGTAAAAAAGCTGCATTATTCCAATTGCTGCAGAGCGAGGCTGTGAATCAGGAATTCTGGGGAACAGGGGTGTGTCTTACCTGAGTGGATAAGCATGTGTTGTTTTAGGTTCTGAATGCGAGTGAAGCGCACCCCACACGTCGGACACTGAAAGGGTCTGTCGGGACCGTTTGGGCTGGGCCTCTCTGTGCTGCTGGTGGAAGGAGCAATGTAGAGTTGGTAGGGATACTGAACGTTCTCCAGACTACAAAGAAAAAAGGCACCGATTTACAAGCAAGCCAGAGAAAGGACCCAAGAAGGCTCGTCCGCGAAAATCTGAACCTTGAGCACTTTTGTGTGAGAAGAAGGAAGAGACTGGCACATCATATTTCTGCTGAAATCTCCATTTATTCTGGAAATCTCTGGGTCTGTAGCAATGTGTCTGATCTGCACCTGAAGTCTTACAATCACTGACTCTGGACATCTGAACATACACAAGGAATAAGCTCGAAATTCTGTTTCTTTGGGCAACAGGCCTGAGCACAACTGCAAACGGAACATTGTTTTCCAGGCGTGGGCATTTTCTCCAGCTTATCGATGACTTGCAATCACTAAACAGTCCCTGAGGAAGAGTTCACAGAACTGAGCAAATGAAAAGCAAAGGAGTATTTTGCAGCTTCAGTGATATTTACAAATTAGATTAAGGGAAGATGATTTTTCATCTCAATCCAAGTTCCATGAACAAATACTAGTATCTACCATTGCACATTTCTAAATTTAAAATATTAATCTAATGAATAAATACTTGCTCCTTGTCTGATTTAAAGAGCTCCATGAGCACAGCTCCAGTGCTGTGTTTAAAAAACAGCACACAGACTGCAATAAGGAACAATTTAACTTTCAAAGTAATTTATTTAAAACTGACTAATTGCTCCTCCATAGCCTCCAGCTGCAAACTGTTTAAGGGAACTATAGTGCTCTAATCCAAGTCCTCTGGCAAGGAACTTGCTAAAGGGCACAGTGAAATAACAACATATTTTCTGGTACAAACATGGGAAAAACAGGGTTTGTACTTACCTGGGGTTTCCCTTCCCTCAGCATTAAGCTCTATATTTTTTGTGAAATAACCATTTCAGCTGCTCCCAGCCTGCTGAAATATCAGCCATCACTGGCAGCAGGGAACTGCTCTGACCCTGACTCCTCACTCCGTGGCCAGCACATTGCAACTTTAGCTTTACTAAACAGTAATGTCTGAAATGTCCTGAGAAAAGACACAATGATATCTCCTCACAGTCAGAAAGTTTTCCTAACTGAGGAAATCCTTCTGCTGCTCTGCTTCCAGCTCAAGCCCAGGGGCCTGGCTTCAGGGTTTGGCTGGATTTGGGGACCTCTAACATTCATACAAATGAAACATGCACTTTGCATAAATACATTTTCCTAGACATCATACAAAAATCCACAGAGCAGATCAGCACAGGAAGGCAAGAACTAGGATCATCTCTTTAAAAGCAATACTTCAACTGTCTTTACTCTGGAAAAGGATGTCACCACAACTGTGAGGACAGGGGATATTTGAATTCTGAGCGCAGAATTCTCAGCAGCAAAAGTTCCAGTTTTAAAATTCATCTGGAGAGAGAGCATCCGGTATCTCTTGATAGACACAAGATTAAAGATTAAAGAGTTTCCTGTAGTTTAGTATCACTCAGTCTGTAATACCCATAAGGATTTCTGATGTCACATGGCACTGGAGGAAGATTTGCTCTGAAGAAAAAATTTTATTGTCCTTCACTTTTGATACACAGTAGGGTCCCAGAGCTGTGGAAAACAGAGGTGCTGACAGACTTGTTGATCTGTGATAAAGGGAATATTTGCAAGAGCAAAGTCACTAGCTCGTGTCCTGGGCCTGGCAGAATGGAGCTCTTTGCCATTTTGGGGTCTAAAAAACCAATTGAGGGTTTTTGAAATAAGTGAGGGTATTTTAAATGTAGGTTCTGATTTTTCTAACCAAACTGCTGACCAACTCTGGCACTCCGCTTCCTTTTTTATACATGTAATGTGCTCAAATAAGAATCACATTCGGGTTTTGTGACAACAAAGAATTTCATCTCCTACGTGCTCCTTAGTCCTGTGCCAGGAGACTGTGAGGAGGCACGAGCACATTGTGCTCCTGGAACTTCCCTGGGAGACACTCAAAGCAGGGCAGGAATCAGGAGCCAGAGCTCTCCTTTTGTTTCCAGCTGTCTCAGGCTCTCTCACCCTCCACACCTGTGCTGGTGCCACCTCCTCTGCCACTGAAGGAGAAGTGCTATGGGCACAACTCCATAGAAGAAACTGAAAATAAAGTTTGGTTTTTTTAAATTAGAAAACTTTCCTGATAAGGAGGGCTGATTAAAGCAGATCCAGTGGGAATCATGAGGCTCTCCAGCTATCAGTGCCTGCCTTGTCTTTTCCCATGCTCACACTGCCAGCAGGGTGAAATACCTATTTGGTGACATAACAGCACCATAAAGAGATTATATTTGAAACACTACTAGATTTTCTCTCCCCTGCTTCTTTTTCCCCCATATTTACTTAATTTTTCACAACTTGCAATTTGTGATCAATGTGGTATTTAACAGTTGAGATGTCTGACATCTCCAAGAACTTCTGTACCAGCTACACAGAGAGGTTTCAAATGTTTTCATTGAAATATCCTATTTGCACTTTTTCTTCTTTTCACCCTGAGATTATTTTACATATTTAGCTATGTAGAACTAAACTCTGAGAAATGTGAATGCCAAAATATCAGTGAACCTAGAAATGTTCTCTATTTGTAAATAACAATTACTATCAGAGAGACATTTTATAACTTTTATAACTGAACAACTCCTTTTTAAGTGCAGCCACGAACTGATACAGAGACCAGCTGTTAAAGCAGCCAAGATTAGAAAAGTGTATAACAATCCAAATGTGAAATATCACAGAAGGAATAGATCAGACTTCACTGTGGAAGAGTAATTTTAATCCTTCACAGATTCCTGTGTGCCTATTAAGCTGACAACAATTACGTGTGACACTATTTATGAAACACTGATTATGTACGAGGCCGAATTAATGATGTTAATTATTTAAGACAGAAACTCAAGAGATAAGTCATCTTAGTTTTTGAAATTTTTATGATTCTTTCCACAGTGACATGTATGCAATATTAAGAGACCTTGAGAGGGACTACTCTTTTGCTTTGTTTTAGAAATAGAAATGCAATAGATACATACTACAACATACATGTTTCAATATTAATTTGCATTGGGCACACACAACCGATTTTGACATTTTGAGAATTTTCTAGTAATAAAGAAATGTACAAAATGGACTTAAAGGTGCATGAAAACACCCAAAAAGTTTGGGAGGGAAATTTTCTCCATCTGTACAATGTATTGATCGTTTTTTTCTGATTCAGCTAGAGAAACATGTTTTATTTTATCCAGAATTCTTATGCCCCCAAACTGTGTGCTGCACAGTGAATGACAGGTCATATTTACTGGCTGCTGTGCCCATCCCATGCTTGAAATGGGAATTTAAGTCATGCTTGAAGGGTTGTCCCAGTGTATTTGAATGCACTGTCCCATCCTGACAAGGCAAATACACACACACACACACCTGAAAGGAAACTTCTTAGGTCTTGGAAGCACCATTTTACACATTTAACTGGTTCTTGAGTTAAGAACATTCTTTACAACTTTCATTTGAATTTATAAAATAAATCACTTGGTAGAAAATTTTAGTTCTGGAGTCTAAAATTCCTGTAACTCTTACTTCACTTACAGCTATTGAAACAAGGTGCAAATTCTAGTTCATTTTGCTGATACTTCTGTTGCTCTGAGACCAATAATTTTCAAACTTGGGCATAGACTATGGTAAATATTCTTTCCTTCTCTGCATGGAAAAGATCTTTTAGTGGGAATTTTCAGTGTGTTTAAAGAATTTTTTGGCTTTTGAATTTTCTATGCAGTTAGTGCTGAAGCTCTGCAGTTTTATAGGAAATTTCTGAAATAATCCCTGGTGAAAAGACGTGTGTCACTAGACTTGAGAATCACAGGTTTAAAGGCTTGGATTAGTTCAAGTGCAACATGTGCACCTACTATTAATTCAACCCTTAAATGCTGGCTGTTATTTTTATACTCAGGTTTGTTAGCAGATAAATAAGATCTTCCACGTCATCCAAAAAATCTTATCTAAGCAGTTATTTTCCCTTTTTAAGGGAAGTGGGACAGATTTTAGATGGAAATGACAGGAAAGGATTTATGCGCTATGAAAATGCAGCTCTTGGTTATCATCTCTATGGGGAGCTCCTCTTGACACAGTTTCTGGAAAAATTTCCAAAGGTTCACACTTCTTCATCAGACCCACTTGTCTTACAAACCCCTGCAAAAACCAGTTTGGAAAAATGTGCTGAGAGAGGGAATAGCTAAGAACTAGAAGTCAGAGCAGTTGTGTGCAGCCCTGTGTGGGTACCTCACTTGGCTCTCACAGAACCACGATGTCTCGTTGACCAAACAGACCCAGTTTAATTTGGTTTTCTCTGCCAGCCTTCCCTTATAAGAGATTCCCTTAATAAATCACTCAGCTCAGCACAGCAAAAGCCTGCTAAATATTTACAACAAGTGCCATGCAGCATCTTGGTAGCTGAAAGTTTGGGGAAAGAGATTTAAGGCTGCTCTGCCTGTCCTGTGGCTTACACTAGCGAAGTCCTTTACACTACTGGTAAAGTAAGGCTAGGTCCGTGTTTTCAGTTTGTTCCTTTACCATGCATGTTTCACATAGAGGTTTAATTAAAGTTTATTAATAAAGAACAATGATGAAGAAACAGCAAGAACAGGACTATCTTTTCTTCACCAGTGCTGCCTGGAAATAGATAGGAAACAAAAAGCAACGAGTAAGCAGATTCTGACTTCCATCACCTACATTCTTCTGAAGCATCTGCCCTCCAGGCACTGATTGTACTTTGATCAACACAGAGAACTTGATGTAGGAACAACTAAACATTGTGGGATTAAGGCTGGGGAGGTTAATTACAGCACAGCACTTGCTGCAGAGAACACTTTGCACACCAGGTTGGTACATACCGATCATCATCGTCTGCATGAGCGTTAGTGCCAGAGGTGCTTTGGAGTGTGGGCAGTCCCTCTGTAACCCCCTCATCTATTGAGCCTAGGCAAAGAAAAAAGGGCAATTTAATGCAAATAACTGTTCAAAAAGGGTTGGGGGGCAGGTAAATACACATCAAGCTTGCTTTCCCAAATCTCTGATAGATTTTGCTTCCTGGGTGATAAGAAAATAAAAGTGCCTTGGGAAAGTCATTTAGAACATGCAGAAGCAACTTGTTCCAAATCAGCTTCTCTCTGCACAGATTACCCAGTAAACTGACAACTCAATAAAGGGCACATATTTGGTACACCTAGAAAATGGAAATGTTAAATACAGGCAGTTTTCAAACCACATGCAGTACTAGCACTGTAAAGCAGAAATGTTACATTCACCTAAAGGGATTATTTTGTCAATTTTTCAAGACTTCCTTGAGCAAGAAGGAGTTCAAACCTGCTGCACTAAATGGCTTTTGTGTTCCAAATCTTCCATAAATATATTAATTGATAATGCCTCCATTTATTGATAAGCAGCTGAGACAGGAAGAGCCCTCTGGGAAATCAGAAATCCAACACAAAAGACATCAAACACTTGTTTTTTAAAGAAATGTATAAACAAAACCACACCAGAGCTCTGCTGAGTGCACCAACATTGGAGCAAACATAGTTCAAGGGGTTTGGGGAACAGAATCCAACAGAAACGCAGCACTAAAGCAAACCCACGCCTTCATTCACTGATGGGGCTGTTGCCCATCTGGGCCTCTCTCATCACCACGGGGAGATTGGTCAAGAAGCCTCTGGATCTCTCCCACTGAATCCATGGGACACGAGGACAGATGGGGAAGGAGATTCCTGTCCCTACACCTACACCTCGAGGACAAAAAAGCGATGGAAAGTCCTGTGAGCTGCTCTTGCTGCTGGGGTAAAATAACTCTGCTCTCTAAGAGAGGGGGACGCGAGCAATCTGAATTTGGGAACCATAAAGCTTACCAGGGAAATCAAGCAGCATTAGGTGTACACTGGCAAGTGTCAGACAACATGGAAAACCAAAGAGAAGGAACAAAGACATGAAAGGTGAAGCAGGAAATGCTTCATACTCTGTCGAAAAGAATGAGAGATCTTTCCTAAAGTGAAAGATTCTCGTCTTAGTGTGATGTCATGTTATGGGGCCAGTGATGAGAGGAAAATTGCATCTCCGGCAGCTTCACAATTAGTTAAATCAAAATTTTTGATTTTGTTAAGAGGTGACAAACTACTCTTGGGAAATTCATCAACTAAGCAATCTACAATGTTACAAAAGTTAATCCCATTTTGATTTATCCTTCTTTCTCATGAAATACTTACATGAAAGTCTACTGAAAAATAAGCCCAACTGCTCTCAGGTTTAATTTCATGCCTTCACCTCTCAAATGCCAAAAGTGCTAATGAGTTATGAGAGTATCTTCTCAGACACAGCTGTTCTGTAACCATAATGACTTATTTATCAAGTCCCTGCTCCACGTCTCCTTCCGTATTATAAAGTGTTTCCACATATAAGAAATTGCAAATGAACAATTCTTAAACATCCCAAAGAGTGAATAAGAGATTTTTGCAATATCGGAGAGAGAGGCAAGAGTGCTTTTGCAAATGCACTGTAAAACACTGAGATAAATATATGCAATTATATGAGGAAAATACGTTCAGGGAAGAAAAAGCTGTACTTTATCTTGCTGCCTCCATTCACTATTCTTACACTACTGCATAAAATAATACATCTTTGGGAGGTAAAAAGTGCTTTCTAGCTACAAAGTGTGCTGTATCATAACTGTACTAAAACGCAAGAACACTGTTTCCCTTTATATCAAAACATAAATAAAAACCATTCTAAGGATGGTTATTATGACAAGACCACTGAATATTAATTTAAACATATTCAAAGACAAAGAGCAGATTTGTGCTTTAAATTTTGCCCCGGCACAATTCTTCTCTCTGCAGCTGTTTTAAGGCAGAACATGCTGTACTACCAGCAGTGACAGATACTTAGGTTTAAAAATTATCATCACTAAAGCCTGAGATTCTTTGCTCCATGCACACAAAACTACTCATCTGCAGCTTGGAGTATACACCCAGTTTGTTCTTTTAAGCTGCTTTGGCGTGATATTTATTTATATATTCATGATATATATCACTTGATATGCTGTTTTTAACTTTCCCTAATCATTATTGCTACTTGTTCCATTTTGTCTCTGAAGATATAGTTACTTTGATGAAATAATTTGAACCTCTTATCACATGGCCCTGGTAGAGTCTTTCAGTTCTGACTATAATGAGTTAAAAACTGAATCAAACAAACCTGTTTTCAACAAGAACCGCTTTTCCTGGTGAACTCCCCAGCAAACAAATAGTTTCTTTTAGTTTTTAATTTATGCACTATTTTGGCAAACTACATTTAAAGATTTAAACTCTAAGATACTAAGTCTGTTCCTCAGCAAGCGTAAACATCCTTGTCTCCAATAAAGAAAACATTTTCATTTGGAAAAAGCATTACAGTCTAAAATATCAACCCGTGAGCTATACAAACTGGAGAACAATCCAACAGCAAAGGACGGCATAAATGGGCAATATTTTAATTTCTTTTTAAATAGTTTGGCACTGATTGTATATTGCTTTTCTGGAAGCTCAGCCTGATCTTACTTTCTCCAGAGAAGGCACAGTTCTGCACTGACCAAAGCAAACACATAATGCAGACTACTAGGCTACAACTCCTTACTTTGTTGTAGTTTATTTATTTCATTAACTGGGGCAGCCTTTCACATACACATTATTTGAATGAAGCAGAGCAGTCTATTTGTCATCCTTACGGTCTTCAAACAGAACAGGCTTTACTAAAAATCTTTTAGCAAACAAGCTCTGTTGAGCACAGGTCAAGCCACTTGAGAGTAAAATACCTGACTTGGGCAAAATGTTGATAATTAAACTAGAAATACTGCAAAACCTCTACCTTCTGATTTACTAAAAGCCATTCAACACATTCTGTGCAGAGGAAAAAACGGATTACTCCAGTAACCTTGAGGTATTAGCTCTTAATAAAGAACAGCCTGCTATAAGAACCCAAAACTGGTTTCAAATTGTCTTTCATGGAAAAAAGATTTCTCTCAGCAACCAGCAGCATTTGAAGAAGCAACTTGAGAATCAAATCCCACAGAAACGGGAAGATTCTCAGTATCATGACTGTGTGGTTTTATTTTTGTCTGGGGCATTAAGATGACAGTGTTTCACCACTTATTTTGCAAATCCTCTTACAAAGGCTCTCTGTCATGATAATACAAGATTTGATGTCTGATGCAAAGTACTATTCTAACCCTTTGTGGCTACAGGCACAAGCTTTTCAAATCTGGTGCTGCAGCTCAGCTGAGATCGTGCCTTTTGACACTAATGAAAGCAGAATTAAGTTTCCCCAGTCAGGCAACTAGAGGGAAAAAGGAGTTATCAACCTCTGTGGAATAAAGAGGGCTACCATAGGCTTACAATTCTCAGCTGCCTTCTGCTAAGTTATTTAAAGAACTCCAAGTTTATGTGTAACATTTCATAAATCAGGAGGAAAAAAGGGAGTTTCACGAAACGAAAGCATGAAAACCCACAAGGCAGATTTCCTCCAATAAAATCCCCAGTGCTCACGTGCCTGTTGGGATATGTAACTGCAGAACTAGTCATACCTATAGACGAAGACTGAGGGCTGATCAGGAGATCCTCCTGCACTTGCTCGCTCCCTGGGACCGTCTGCTGGTCACTCAGGGAGCTCTGGGATGCGCTCACAGGCTGCGACACCTCCTCGTGAACCTCCTCGTCACTCAGCCTTTCCACTTTGACACGCACGTCCTCCTCGATCACCAGGGGAGAACTGGCTTTGGTGCTCTCACAAGTCACATAATCCGCCATCCTCCTGGTGGACTCGGAGGGCCCAGGCATTTCCAAAGTCCTAGAGTTCTCCGCCTGCTTCACCTTTTCTGACTGAAGTCTTCGATCAATTCCGAAAGGAAAAGTCCAGGGAAAAGCTAAGGATGAGTCCACAGGCTGATTTCTGGACTCTGGGTAGGAAGTTGAAGGATTGAGCACTTGTGGGGAACTGGTTTGTGTGTTACACTTGAGAGGGCTCTCAGGAGACATAACAATGTAGCTTTTGCGCTTTCTCCGAGATTCCCGGCAAACAGGAATGGTTCTTTCCACTACGCTGCACTCGGATGAGACAGGAGACAGGCTGCCATCCCGAGAGGTGAAATTGCAGTTTGCACTGTTCTCCTGTCCTGCATCCAGCACCTTCTCCTGCTGGTTGTTGGGTGTATTCCATAAAATGCTGGACTTCATGAATTCCGAGCAGGTGCTGGCCACGCTGAACATCTGCATGTAGCTGGCAGCAGCCAGCACATCGATGATGTTCTCTGTGTTAATGGACAGTGTTGCTGTGTACGCGTATTCCAGGAGGGGGATGAAGCCCGTCACCGTCACGTGGTGCAGGTCTAGCACGCTCTTGCTCTCATCCTCTGCTTGGCCAACGAGTTTGGAGCGGAAGAAGTCACTGCAGGCCGCCAGAACCACCTTGTGTGCCCTGAAGATCTTGTCCTGGACACGGATGGTGATGTCGCAGAAGTGGCCATCATTCCGGAGCATGTTCAGCTTCCCCAGCATCTCCTGACTGTGAGCAGGGGAGTTATGAGTGAATGTTTTAACACCCATTTTCAGACAGTTCTCTTAGTGTTCTTCCCACATACAACAGATCAAAGATATCCTGAAATAAAGAAGAAAACTGTAATTTTAATTTCTGAAAACAAAAGTCAAGGGGATTCATAATTATAAGACTCTGTATGAAGAAAATTCATCTAAGATCCAGACTGTGCAAGGGACTAACTCTACAGAAATGCAATTACTTGTAATTTTCATAATCACAGATTAAATTATTTGCAATCTATCCCTATCATCTTCCATACATGTATGTATCTGTATCTCCCTACACACAAAGGGGTATCTCTCCCTCTCTCCACATTCCTGCTACTGCCTGCCCAAAACCAAATTCACAACGCAGTTCAAAAAAATGTTTGTAATACTAAAACCAAAGTATTTTAAAAACTATTATCTGTGTAGAAACCTGTATTTTTATTTTCTGGGCCCAGAAAACTACCATTGAGAGTTCTTAAACCTGACAGACTATCGAAGGTTTCTACGAAGCAGAAAAGTCAGCTCGAGTCAACAACAAGGGTGCAGGAGTAAGCAAATCTCCCAGCGAAGGTATTTAATACCAGAGAAGCTTTAGAGAAACTACAGCACGAATTTTCAGAGGTCAGAGTTCAGACTACTAAACACAAAACAACAGTGACCAATAGTTCTGTTTTTCTGCTGTAGTGCAGGTATTGATTACCTAAAGCTGCTTTTAATAAATAGTTTTAGACTAGGATGAGAAGTTATTGAAAATTCCTTCACAAACGCAATGCATTATAAGCCTCAGAGGAAAGTTTAAGTTTAAATCAAATACACATAAACTGATTTTATACATGTGATAAATAAAACAAGAAAGGCAACGTCTTTCTTCTGAAAAACACAAACCCGCCTTCTTGGGGACCAGTTCTCTCCGTATGGGAGTAAATGCATGTGTTTTTTGCAAGGTCCTGATGAGAATGGAGTGTTTGACCCCTGGATTTCTCCATTTCACTGTGAAGGGAACATAAACTACCATGTTTCACCTCCTTACTCCCTTCCAAGCTTCTGTGGAAGTTTTCTGTGTTGTACATGCCTCATACACAATACAGAATTATCTCACTGGTTAAATATCAACAACATTATTGGGTTTGATTAGTTCCTGGAATCAGACAGCTTCTGCACATCATCCTTCTTTCCCTTCCACGTAAAAAAAAAATTCCATGCTTGCAAATGGCTCAGGTGGAGCTTCGCAGATACAAAGAGCAACTTCAAGTGTGGAACAACTTACCCAAATGTGACACATTGAAACAGCATCTGTCACAGCCCACCTGGTTCTACAGACATTTACACTTGGCTGCTTCTTGTTCCTGGGTTTTCACTTTTGATACTCAAACCCTTGCAGACAGAGGAACATTAACCGCTCCAGAGAACAGATTAACTAACTCCTGATAATATGTATAAAGACTGGTGGAAGCTATAAGGGCCATTTGGGTTTAAAATGAAATTTCACACTAGTGCAGAGGAAGAAGTTAAGCACAAGCAAAATACTCTCTTCACTGAAAGAAAATGGATCGACCTCAAGAGGCATCTGAATATCCAGACTGTTTGTTCTCCAGCATGAATCAAATGAAAAGCATATTTCATTGATCTCAGACCAACACACTACAGCAAAACCTCGTAACAGCATATTAAAAATTGGCCTTTGGATATGCTTCCTTCTGAAATCCTGGTTGCTGCAGCTGTTCCTTGGCACATCAGAAGTCCACAAGTACTTCTGTTCAGCAGCTCATACATGAACAATACATTCACAATGACTAGCCACGGAATAATTTGCTGTTTAGAAACAGTACCAATACATCGTTATAAACAAGGAGAAAAACTTAAGAGCAATCCTCCCAGTTCCTACAGGCCCAAAAGACAAGCCCATCTTCCTCTCTGTTCTTCTGAAAAAGCAATGTTCATCCCTCCAGTCCCAAAGTGAGAGCATGATTCTGCTGCCCTGCTCTAAACCCTTCCCCGCGCCCCGCTTCCTGCCGCCTCTCCCCTCTTCTGGCTTCCTTTCCCATTCTCCTTTCATCTTTTGCTTCCTTGACCTTGATCTGGTTACAGAATTTAAAATAAAATAGCAGAAGTCAGTGATGTGCAATAAATTGATTTAAATTTATTACAGGAGCAGTGTTCCTGCCACGAATGTGGGATATTGCTCTGTTAAATCACTTCTGTAAAATGACTTTCACCCTCACTGCACTGACACCTCAATTCAAACAAGGGGCTCCTACCCAGGCCTCAGTGTGAACAAGGAACATGCACACATGCTATTTTCAGGAAAATCCAAAGGGTTGGGCTGAGGAGGGGAATCAATATCAGTTCCTTACAGTTAATGATGTAGTAAAAACACATCAAGTATTTTTAGAAGCTAATTTAAACAGTATGAAAATATTTTCCACATGAAAAGACGAGCATGCTAAAGCACAGGTCATACAGCCAGGTCATACAATGGTTCAACTCTCTTTCTAATCTTTCAGTGGCACAAGGCACTTTTACAGCTGCACCCAATTCACAGAGACCTGGGAGGGTAAAGGGCTGCATTACAGCTTCACCCCAAGTCCATCACCTCTGTATCATCCCCATTTCAAAATAACACTTTGTCATTATTATCACTTATTTCCCATTTGCAGGCAGTCCCTGACAGCAGCTCTCGGACCATGAGGTGCACGATACCACATCCAAGAGCTAAATATACACACGCCCTTGGAAATGCTGGGGTGGGGACATCAAGGTGCACACCTAAACTAAGTGGTAAGTGGGTTGGAGCTGGAAAAGTTGTTTGTTTTGGAGCAACAAACCATTGGGGATTCTCTAGGCAGGGACCAGGGATGGTATCACAGAGAGGGGGGCTCCTCTTCCCAGTCCCCAGGCACACACCTGCACCCTGGCCCACAACACATTTCAAACTCTAGAGAAACACAGTGAAATTCAAAGACACTTTCACCAGGTGTAAAAATATTCACAGTGGGACACTTCAGTCCATATTTAATGGGCTGGATTTAACTTTGCCACAGACATTTACAGTTGGAGAGAATGGTTTTATCCAGCATGCATTCCTGCCTGGGAAACATGTGAGGAATCAGCACCACAGCCTGGATCCCTGAACAAGGTGATAATTCAAATGTGACCACTTCAGGGCTTCCAGAGCAAGGACAATTTTGTCCACCATTAGCCAAAAGCAGTCTGAAGGGAAGTGCTGCTGTACCAAAGACTTTGTACAATTAATTTGAAATTTAGTTGGGGTTATTTTAACTCCTAAGAGCACAAATGAAGACCTGACCTTTAAGTAGTTTGGAGTAACTCAAGCTCATTCTCACTGCTTCAAGGCTACTGAAATGCAAGTTTTAGCAACAGCTACCACGTCACATACACCCGTTCTGGGATTAAACAGGTGTTGAGTTTCTGAGCTTAGAAACAGCAAAGATGAAACTGTACACTCTAAGTGTAATGTTATAATGTAATGAAACTGTAAATAGAAAAGAAACTACTAACATGGAATTGAAAAACAGTGCTTATGTGACCTGTTTACTTTCATGTACATAAAATTTAGCTCCTTATTCACCTGCTGCCTAATGTTATGGCTCAAATAATTGCGTTTGAAACATGGTATCTACAATAACCTTTTGGGAGAGTCAGTGAATAAACTCACAGAGCTGTTTGCATTCAGTTTCTCACTTAGTCACATCATTTCAAAACAAAAGTAATTTTTAGCACACAAAACCACCACCCCACCTTTAACCTCTGTATCCTGACCTGTGGCAATTTACAGCATGAAAACACCAACTTTTTCTCAATAGCGAAACCAACAGACTTCATACCACTTTGTAGCCACGTAAGTCCCAAAAAAGATTAGGAAATTGCCACCCTGGTGCTCACCAAGCCCTCAGATACATTCATCCAACTGTGAGCCCATGGTGTAAATCAGATCACTAGTTGTTTTTTTATTATTATTTATTTTTGATGCAGATCACTCCTTGGGCACTGGTTAGAGCAGCATCCCATCAACAGCAGCAGTCCAGACAGACAAATCTTCCACGGGGATAAACATGTGACCTGGATCATTTCATCTCTGTCATCTCGCTGCAGTACATAGGCACCAGCACCTCTCACTCCCTCAAACTAACTGGTGACTACAATTAAGTTCATAATCACTAGAACAACTGCTTCGATCAGAACAAACTTCAGTCTGCTATTTCTATTTAAACATGCATATGTTTCCCCAACAGCAGCTGGCCTAATAGGAGGTACTATCTCCACTATGAATCTTGCCCTGCTTCCCTTCACAAACTGCTGGCCAGAGCTACCACACCACTCTAGTTCCAAATCAATCAACAGCACTTTCTAAACATTATTTTAAATCATATTTTATCTCAGGTCAGTAAACCTAGTTTGACCTCAACCCAGCACTGCCAAGCCTGACCGTATTCATGTAAAAGAAAAGGCAAACACGAGGTTTCTGTGCTCAAAATGACGTCAGTGTGTAGCATTCACTTTGGTGCTCTGGAATCTCTGGAATACAAACCTGTAACCTTTGGCTGCAGTGGGTGAGTGGACCAGGGAAACGGCCCATTCTGGGAAGTTTGCTGGGCTTGAGAACCTCAATTTCCTCCATGAGAGCAGATTCCAAACCAGGACTGCACAAAGGAGCCAGTGTTAAGGAGCTACTGCACAAACACAGTTATGTTAAACCTGAAAAAGATGCCAAGCTCCAGCCTGGACTGGGAGTGAGGTGATGCCATACTCTGCAAAAAACTGGAAGCACTCAGTGCAGGGTCTGGCCCAGTCCTTGGTCTCTCAGTTCAGGAACTAGACTCTGACTGTCCAAACCATTTCACTGAAATATCTCAGGACACTGACACTGCTCCCATGTCCCTTTCCTCCCAGCTTCTCAGAGGAGGACAATTTTCAGGCACTTTCTGTTTTAAAGAGTTTGGAGGTGTTTTGTTCTTGAGCAGGGCTCAAGTTGCACATTGAGCAGTCCCCTGGGAAGATCTCTGTCTGCCCAGCCAAGAGTGGCTGATGACAGGTCAGTAACTCCAGAGAACTCCACTTGGGAGCTGGAATGGAAGAGCAATTTCACCTAACAAACTGAAAGCTTGAAATGCTACAACCCACCTATTTATTATTAGCAGTTATTACTCCCTTTCACAGCAGAAGACATATAAAGAGTGTGTTGTACTTTCCCAACATACTCCAAAAATACTGCATTTGACAAGACCATGTATTTTATAAAGACTGGGATTGTGGCACACCACTGTTGACAAGTTCATGTGCCGAGCTTTTGAGGCCACTGACTTCATGACCATAAGTGTTGCTCAAAGAGAGCATTTGTTGGATGCTCTGTACTCACCCTGTAGCCTGCTCCTTTGTTCCACACTTAATTTTTTAATTTTTTTTTTTTTTCAAAAGCACTTTCCAAGGATGCTACAGTGGCAAATTGCTTCATAAGCAGCCACCTCTTCCTCTGAAAAACTCCTGGCAAAGAGACTTCCCAAATTCTAGAATTTAGATCTTCCTATATTTTAGGTATAGCCCACCAGAAGCTGCTGCTGAAGGGTGGCAGGCAGGACTCCAGAATGAGACTTCAGCTCCATGGAGGGAGACTAAACACTACCAGGAAGCAGCCATGGTTCAAACTGATCCAGGTCAATGTAAATAACCTACATAATTATCAGAGGCTCTGAATGTTCATCACTCCCAGAAACTGAACTGTGCAATAAGCTCCTCTTATCCCCAATTTTAAATGAATTTGTACGAATTTAGGTAAGTTTCTCATAAGTGCTGTAGGAGCTGAGGTTTCCAAAGTCAATGCACCAAGGCTTCAACTCTTCACAAAAAACTGTGGAAAAGATTTGCACATCTGGAAATCCTGAGCTGTGACAGGGCCCACCATCATTTTTGGTAGCAACAAAGGTAAACCTCTTCAGGGCAAGAAAGAGAAAAGGGCAAAAGCACACAATATTTCTTTACTGTAAATCCTCCAGCAGACCAGGTACAGTGTTTATCTGCAAAGGACTAGGTGAAAAGCACCCAACAGCTCCTCTTCCAGAATAATTTCTAAGTAAAAAGGCAGGCCCAGAGTGTCCATGAAATACATGTTTTGTATTCCTAACAGATCTCTTCAGTTTCCCCAAAATTAAACCCTGTAATAATAGAAAACAAAAGCTTTGACTGTACCATGCCACAAGAAGAAAGCAGATGTGTGCAGCCATGGCAAAGCCCCAGCTCGCAGTTACAGCTCTGACTCACTGTCACTGCTATCGAAAACATTAATCTTTCATGGGGATAGGAAAAAACTCATTCAGATCATGGAAAAATGCATTTGCATGATGCAAATCTAGTAGGTGCATTTTAATTTTCAGGGCTGGTGAAGGCATTGAGACAAGTAGTGGGGTGCCAAACCCATCAATTTGCTCCACAAAATGGTTTTAAGTGGAGATGGGATGTCAGCTGCAACAGAACACTTCTGAAAGGATAAAATTAGAAAACATTTACATACACATTTTAAGGGAACAGTACCAACAGACTTTCCCCAAGCAGAAGAGCACAGATTATCTTAGACTGGTTTGCATGAGTGGAACTTCAGCTGAGTGTTGAATCCAGCAGCTGATACTCCTCCTCTTGGAGGTGCCAAGGCTCCCAGCCACTTATCACCCCTGGAATTTACCACTCAAAACCAGCCACTGCTTTTGGCAACAATGCCTTAATCACTGTTAGCTTTTTGAAAAAAGTTTATCTAATTAACTTCTCAATGTATATTCCCATACAAGAAAGAGCAAAAAATTCTCCTATTTTGGCATTCTGTTTTAATTCTTATCAGCAGCAAGGTGTAAGATATGGTCAGACACTGCACCATCCTTGCAATCCACTTCTACACCTTCCTGGTACTTGATTTAACTTCCCTTGCCAAAAGATGGACAACACCTTCTTGTTGTACTTCCTGTTCCTCCATGGTTTTGCAGAATTTTTGTATTTTTACACCATGGACATTAACACAACACCTGCTGTTAAAGCAATACGGAAATGGCCCATCAGAACGAATCAGAAATATTTGCTTAATTGCAAATACCTCAGTTGTCCTCATTCAAAACTATAAAACTTCAAGGAAAGGTTTACACTTTCCAAAGTCAGATGACCAAAGTCTTCCTCATGTCACAAGACTGCCTGAGCATATAAAAGCAAAAAAAAAAAAACCCCAAAACATCTACTGTGAAAAAGAGGTATATACATGTCTATTACTTTATTTTAGAATATTAAAACCAACACAAAACATCCACAGAGCTGCTGTTCCTGTACTGTGAGGTCACAGCAAAGAAAAAGCTGAAAACCATTAGTTAAACCATCACTATTTTTCAGGAGTTGCTGTTTCTACATTTAAGGTGAAGCACAATGTGTCTTAGGGATTTCTGTTTGTTTTCCTGACTAGTCATTTGCATGAGAATTGAGAAGTTGGATGTAAAAATTCAGCAGCTGTGTTCTGACAGTGTGAAAGGAGATATTAAAGAGAGCCTGTGTGGGCTGATAGGAAGAAGAATTACAGCCTGCAGGGGAGAGC
The DNA here is from genome assembly GCA_013390045.1 of Picathartes gymnocephalus. Taxonomy (NCBI): domain Eukaryota; kingdom Metazoa; phylum Chordata; class Aves; order Passeriformes; family Picathartidae; genus Picathartes; species Picathartes gymnocephalus. Next base: position 128,939 of record WEKY01028471.1, on the reverse strand, counting down.
CCAGCACATGGCAGAGGATGGAAATGTGTGCATCCAAACCAAGCCAAACCTGTCATCACAGTGACTCCACAAACCTTCAAAAACTTCCCAGTGGCAGAACAGAACAAGGCACAGAACTTACCTATTTGGGCTGATGCATCTTCCAGAGTGCTTTTGCAGAGTGTATCTGCTTGAAACCCCCAGGCATGTCCTGGAACTCAGAGTGGAGCTCTCCCATCTGGCAGAATTAAGCACTCATCTGCCTGGCTGTAATAATTACAGATTCCAAGGCCACATTCATTAACTTCACCAGCAGCCACATACTCGCAGCAGACTCTGGTGCAGCTCTGCCTTGTCATTTGCTCACGAAAGGGACACTTCTGGATTTATTCTTGTCCCTTATCAGCCCTTATATAAGGCCTACAGGAAGGGGCCTGCAAGACTTTCTCCTGTCTGATCTCAAATTGGCAGGAGAGTTTAATCCTACCTCAATCCTTTCTTTTTAATTTTTATGGCAAGAATTGCACATCAGTTATGTCTCAGGTAAATGAGACATGGTCTGTACAGCTGATGGACTCACAGCTGCCGTGAAGCAGGTCTAGAGTGGAAAACGAATACACAGCTAAATGGGGACATTATAAACTGCAGAAATGTCACAGGGCTGGAATTTAAGTCATCCACAGTGAAGTTTCAACTGCTAAATGCTCCTGTTGGCTTCAGGGAAATGGAAATTCATCTGCACAGCTCTGTAAATGGCAATGGCTGAGCACAGACCCTTCTGACTGATGGGAAAACTGTGAGTTGGCAACAGCTTGTAATCCAAACACTTGGGAATCACTAAGAGCCAACCTGGAGCTCTGTACGTAGGCACTGAGTGTGCTGGATTAATACAGCAAGATTAAAGCATAGCTACAACTCCTGGCCCAGATAAAACTTGCAGATTAAATGTCATGTTGTAGGTGTGTAAAACATGTTACTACTCCTTTCATTAGAAGTCAGTCTAAAAGTGTTTCCATTAGACACTGCTGTGATTAAGCACTGATCCTTTCCTTCTCAAGCAAAAGGTGTCAGTGTACCAGGAGAGGAGGCAGGACTGTTCAAAGACTCTCATTTCGTGGTATACACCTGCAAATAAGCTTGGCAACACTACCACTATGATAATTTCATCTCTCAAATATTTAGTGTACAAGGTCTGCTTATTAAAAAATATAGAGATGTTTTCATCTCTCAAAGATACATGACTGCAGGTGTTTATATACAAGTGCAGAAATCCAGCCAAAAGAAAACTGAAGAAAAAAAAATAAAGAATAAGAAAACAAACAGAAATTGGGATGCCACCTGTGTTTACTGAAGTTAAAGTATCTCAAACTGAATTGATAATGTATTTTTTAGAAAAAGAGGAAATGCCAGCAATGATGAGAACTTCATTAAATGTTTGACTAACATGACAAATAGAGCTGTTAGTGAAAACACAGAGATGAACAGACAAACTGAAGGTAAAGAGATGGCTGAAAGAAAGTAATTCATGTACTTGAAATAACAGATTAAAGAATTCACCTATGAAGTGCTGTAAGAACTTATTTTAGCAAAGACCTCCAAGACACTGGCTCAAAAAACGATGATCAAAAGGTTAAGGTGTATAGTCAGCACAACACACAGAAACAAACAACTGAGAACTGGAGCCCCAGGAATAGAACAAAATTAATGGGAAATCCAACAGTATGAATTTGACGTGATACATTAGGGAGCTGGAATGGACTTGAGCTGTAAACTCCAACACTGCTCACAATGACTTTGGAGTAATATCTCCATACTATTAAATTAACAGCTAACTAAAAGGCACACAGAACACCAGCCGACTGCAATGCTTAATCTTTTGCCAGGTATTTGTCAGTATCTATTTTAACCTCCTGAAAGATTCTCAAGAAGGGGATTTTGGTGTATTTTTCTTCTCTGTGCAGCTGTCCCTTCATGTGTCTGTAGAGTAAACTGTGCTTAGGTCTTTTCAGAGCATCTTCCTTTACCAGGAGATGTTTCAGCAGGGACATTGAAGCAGCCAGAATGGACAGAGAACACATCGAGGGCACTGAGCAGCACAACAGCTCTTAATCTCAGCATCTAATTAAGAGCAGAGATTACAATGATCAGGGCAGGACAATAGTGCCTGCTGGATGTAAACTGATCGGATGGCACAGACGGCTTTTCTGTAACAGTACGATGTTTCCTGAGACCTTTTACAGACAGAGAAAGAAGATACATGTCCTTTTTCAAGACTCTCTACCTTTCTATATAACTGAAGCTTGCTGGCTCCAACAAAACCCACATTTCATGCAACAGTGATACTCCGAAATAAGATTTATCTGGGGAGAATTGTCTTGTTTTCCTCAGCCATGACAGTTTCTTGAGTTTTGGTGTGATCATTTGAACTCATCTCTTCTGGAGAACAGAATGTTACCATTCACTGCTTCAAAGGACTCAGATTTAACTTGCTGCCTTTTTGAAGCTGCAGTGTAGTGTAGAAAGTTTATGTGCCTAATATAGCTTTCACATGGTTGAATAAGCAAACCCGATAAATGCCACCTTCCCCAGCCTCTGGTGCTTTAAAACTTGCATTATAGGAATCTCACGTTAGAATTCCATATAACACATAAAAGCAAATTTTCTGACAGCACTTAAAACTGCAGCTCATTTAACAATATGAGTAGTAACTGTAAAGGTCTTGTTCCACACTGAATTACCTTTATTCTCATAATAAAAATTAATGTGTGAACTTCACTAGACAGAGTGTTTTGGGATATTTCACAGCAGAGTCACTACCCTGTACTTTTCATTTTCATCAATTCCCCGAAAAAACTATAAATGTGCCATCAACATATGAAACAAATCCCCCCTTTTTTTTTTTTTTTCAGAATAAAAGCAACAAGTAAATCAAGTCCTCCTCATATCCTTATGCAGGGAAGCGCCTCAGAATGTAATCAGCTTATAGTGAACGGACTGATGTGTTACAGCCCTAAGGCACACATTTAAATTTAACCACGCTTTCCATGGCAGTGTTTATGCATAATTTTTATGTGATCTCAGTAACTTTTTTATACTTTTGCTCCATGCAAATTCAGGGTAAGTTTTTCTCAATTTTCTTAGTGTAAAAAAGCTGTTACATGACCGTTTCCCACCCTGTGTAATAAAAAAAGAGGCTCCAGTTTTATTGTCCTTGATCTTTAACAAAAGTACAGAACCTCCCAATTGAATATTAAATACTTCTGAGTAATGCAAATTGCCAAAAAATGTCCATATATTACTTTCATTTGCACGTGGCAGTAACTGCAGCAACCTGCTAATTTAAACTAATTCCAGAAAGCTATTTTTTCTTGTTTTACCATGGCTACCCACAGCATTTGAGCCTTCACTTTCAGAAGTTCTGCAAGTGTATCAACACAAACTCAGGAAAAATATACATGAAGAAGACTACTCAAGCCAGCCTCCCCAATTAGTCACAAAAGCAAAAATCTCCAAGCCTTTTCTGCTGATGGCATATGGAAGAAATCTCAGGAGAAATGGCACACCAAAGCAGTATGGCTCAAGATTTTCTTGGTAGCACTACTCTGCTGGATCCCTGAAAGAGTCAAAAAGACAAGAATAACAAAACTCCCCTATCTGTGGGTCCCCACACATTATATTTTCCTTTCCTCCAAGGCAAAATCAGGACTTATCTGGGTGAACGACACCAAAAGCAACCTAAGTGCAGGGTCCCTGCTCTCCACTATCCCCAAACCATCCCCTCCCACCTCACCGTGTTCCCTCCTGGCCCTGGAAACGACTCCCTTGTCTCCTCATTTGATGGAAATAAATGACTGGAAGGGATAGCACAACCAGCAGGTTTGTGACAACCAAATTTGGCTAAGTGCTAGTTTTTACTAGTTCAGCACAAAGCCTACCTGTCAACTGACTGGTTGTTTGAAATATTCAGGTTTATTACACAAAATGACAGCTTTTCTCTCTCACTTTTATTCCAGGAAACATTACACCCTAATGAAATCTACATTAACTATAATAAATGATTTTTTCTGAAGGCCAGTGCAAATCTGAACTCTCCCTGAAGCACAGCAGCCCCATTAACACCCCCAGTGCTGGAAGCAACACTGAAGAAAAACCTTGGTAAAGAGCAGAAGTGAGCGATCAAGGCAAAGTCTCACATGCCATGCAATGCGAGGAGGAGAAAAGGCACGGCTAATCCAGACAGCAGGGACTGCTGCCAGCTAGCCAAGGTGTCACAGACACACCAATAACAGCCACCTTCCCAACGGAAGCAGCTCCAAAGAATCCTCAACAAGTTCAAGCAAGGCAGGAATGTGGTTGTGTCATCACCCTTTCAGCACTACGTGTACCTTTATTTTCCTAATGACTCATTTATGCAGATAAATGCCTCAAAGGAGTTCTTCTTGGCTCCAAAACCTTAAAGTCCTTGTATTTATCCACAAATCACATTATCAGGTGAGCAGCAACTCCACAGGCTGTAGCTGTCTGTCCTTGTATGGCCAAAGCTGGCCTGGCAGAACCATATCCACAGTTCGTGGTGGGTATAAGGACAGTTTCATGGGTTTTTTTTTTTAACCTCCAGCATCTTTACTAACATTTTACAGAAACTTCTCACAGTAGGTATTTCAAAACAGGGGTATTTATCCACTTAAAAAAACCAAAACAAGATGTTGGAAGAAAACTGCAGAACTGTCAGACCAGAGAGCTCCAACACTGTCAGTATCTGTCCCTAACAGGGGAGCAATGTGTCCCTTAACCCATCCATTATTCCCAAACCCACCAGTAATTTCTGAGACTCTTAGGTCTCTACAGGACATGGCATCTTCACGCTTCCAATGCCTTCCAACTTAACTCTGACAAGTATCCATCACAACTGCAGTTTTTCCATAATGCTCTCTTGGTAATATCCAAATACAAAATGCCTTATCAACTGCCATCTGTAGCTCTATTTATAAACTATGGTCTTCTTCAGTATCTGTATTTCCACTACAATATCTCTCACTATGATTACTCTGTTTATTTGTACTTTGAATATAAAACATTACACACAGTAAATGTTTATAATGTTATCACAGAGGAGCTACAAAGTATCTTGTTATTAGAAAGTACATCTCCCTTTATTCAGTCTGCTTTGGTAAAGCAAGCAAACAAAAGTTGTGGTCAAATCACCTCAAAACAATAGCAGAGCTCAAAGAATAAAAAAAACCCAGAGTGATGTAGAGTTGCCTCCACAGACAGAAGTACTAAGCAGACTGGGACAATGCAGCCTGGAAAAGGAAAAGAACCCAAAGAGAGAAAACCGAGCACACTGAGACCTGTAAAATCACAAATGAGGTGCAGATGCGAAAAAGATTCTTTATTCTTTCTAATAGTACAAAAAGTAGGAGGGACTCAGTGAGATTACAGCTTAAAAATAACGAAAAAAAACCCCAGAAGCCAGGTACTATTTTTGTACAAGTTGAGGGATTCATCACAGGGTATTCTGTGGTATAAACTGTTCAAAATGTTTAGGCAATCGCTCCAGGACAGGTCCAACAGGCACTGCCAGCTCAGACCCTCTTGCTCAGGCCACCTCAAAACCCTTCACCGCCAGGAGCTGGGGATGATGACTGAGTTGTCTGGGGTTGCTCCTCCACTCTCCCCTAATGATTTCCTTCTGGCCACTGTCACAGACCACTTGCTGAGCCCAACATACTTTTTGCAGCCCTTATTATCCTGTCGTTCATGTACTCTGATAAATCTGTTCATGTGAAATAATTATTTCCCCAGCTCTAAAGTGGAACACATTAAAAACACACTATTCAGAAATAATGCACAGTTTAAGTCACTTCCTTAACTCGATTAAATGGAATGTAAGAATTAAATGAAATGCTGAGCCTTTATATTTCCTGTCATCCCATTTTATCAGGCTTGCAGCTCGTTTCCTACCACCACCATTTCATTTCGGCACCTTGCACAAAGCAGTCCCAGACATCTGCTTTCATCCAGTGAAACCATTAGAAGAATCAATTTGCTCTCCAAGGCAAGAAGAGTGATGGACTCCAATGTTTACTTAGCAATAAGCACACAACTATTTAATTAGTTCTAGATGCTGGAAACTGCATCTTTGAGGCAACAGCCACAGCCACAGAAAATGAAGTGTTTCAATGTGTTACATAAATCAATGTTTTCAGTGGATTTTTTTCTGCTTGTAACTGCTGACTTCCATATGGAAACCGTGTCACAGGTAGAGGCACATCTCCCACCCGGTTTGGCTCCTGCACTCACACAACACTTCTTCGAAGAAACAAGTAATTAAATTGCTGCCCCTTCTCAGCCACATGCGATTCCAAGATTGATGTCGTATTTCAAGCGACAGACTGTGAACATGCTCTGCAACCGTGGTATTTAATTTAGAAGTCAGCACTTGACACATTGAAGTATTTGGAATTCCTGAAGTCTGGCTGTCTGCACAGTTGCATAATTTCAGCAGGGATAACCTACTTATAACCGGGAGAGGGAGAAGAATGTCAACAGACAATCCCTTCTACGTCAGGGGACATCTCCTTCCTTGTCACATGCCAGCAAAAGCATCACTGCTTTCTCACAGGTTGCTTTTCTTTTTCTTTAAGCTAGTGAATTACAATTCCTAAAAGGAGGGAAGCTACATGTATCACCAGATGTTCTCCTAGTAATACACTCAGACGTTCTCAAAGCTCACTGAAAAACAAGTTTACCAGAGATAATGGATGAGGCCAGTGAAATACTGATGTGAAATACCCCACAAAGGCGTGGAGGACCCAAGACTTGATGCCGGTCACACAAACACCTCACAAGGCAGAAGCACCACACATCCATTCACAGAAAGGCCATAAAGACACAAAATCTCCTTCCAGCAAGTCACAGGATACAACCAAAACCAATGTCTGGGTGGTTGTTCAACCTCAGACAGGGGGAAGCTGTTTTGCTTTTGATCCCCTTGGCAAACAACTGAGCAGACCCTCCGAGCAGCACAATTCCCCACTGACACTGCAGATTGAAACCACCCCTTTGAAAAGTGCCAGAGTTTATCATTAACCTCCTGTTGCAACAAATACAGCAAGGATTCAGTTTCACTCTCTGACTACTCCTCTTACATACTGCAGAAAGAATACGTAAGGACACTCTCTGCCCTCCAAACCTTGCCGTCACAGAAGCAGGAATTCTCTCACCCTATAAACAAAACCAGGGCAAAACCTCCCAAGCATGATCCTCCCTCAGCATCCATGCATCATCCACCTGGGGAGACTAAAGTGGGGCTGGAAATTCCCTTCCCATGGAAAGAGACTGCTTGGAGTGTTGGCACCAATTAAAGCTTCAGATTAAAACCAGCTGTTTAAATAGCAGTAGTCCCAAGGGAGAGACACTTAGGGCATTGTAACTGGTTCCTGGAATAAACAGTTTGACATCAATGGAGACATTTACACTGGGACAGCTGCGTCCGAGCTCCCAGGTTCAGCTCCACCTCCTTAAATAGCTGCACTTAAACCCAGGCAAGGTCTCCAGGCTCATCACACCTTGGATCTCTGTCACAGGTAGACATCAAGCTGCAGTAAGAGACCTTGAGGGCAGAAGAAAAGCACATTGCACTCCAAATACTCTGAAAGACTCCTGGATGCTGCTCTGTGACCTGCCTGCACAGGAGTCATTCCCACTCAGCATCACCTTGCAGGGTCCACAGAGCAGTGCCACAGGTGTGTCCCACATGGGACAAATAACACATCACCTCATCTATGGAAACATCCAGCTCGGAGCCAGGATCAGCTCAGGAGTGAACTGGGTGACCTCTACCGAAGTAAGAGCTGCCATGTGGATACCTGGTGGGTACACCCCAAGGATAAATAAAATAAAAATCGAGAAAGGGGAAAGGAAAAGCCACGTATCAAGCAGAAGCACAGAAAGAAAGCAGGGGCAAACATGTAGCTAGGAAAACTGAGAAACTCCCCATGTGGGTATGGCAAACCCAGAATATTAGATGAGGACAATTATGAAAGTAGGAGTCTTCTAGAAACATCACAAAATGGTTTGGGTTGGAAGGGACCTTAAAGATCATGTCCAACTCCCCAGCCACAGGCAGGGACACCTTCCACTACACCAGGCTGCTCTAAGCCCTGTCCAATCTGGCCTGGAATGTTCCCAGGGATGGGGCAGCCACAGCTTCTCTGGGCAACCTGTGCCAGGGCCTCCCCACCTTCACAGGGAAGAATTTCTTCTCAATATCCCATCTAACCATGCCCTCTGTCATTTTGAAGCCATTCCCCCTTGTCCTGTCACTCCATGGCCTTGTCAAAAGTCTCCCTCCTGCTTTCCTGGAAACTCTTCAGGCACTGGAAGGGGCTCTAAGGTCTACAAAAAAAAAAAATCCTGGAGTGGACAAATTATGTATATGACCAGAAAAAGAGAAAGTGATGGTATTTTACACCCATGGCATGTGCAGATACCAAGGAAGTACACAGAATTAATAATCAGAAGTATACAGAATTAATTTCACTCTGCTAGACAGCTCAGCAAAGGAAACCCCAAAGTCAAGACAAAGACCAAGGAAGGCTCAACCTGAGAGTCTCACACTGCAGGATCAGGAGGGCCCAGGAAGGAAAAGCGTGGAAGTTTCAGCCAAGGAAGATGTAACAGGCAGCCAAGAAGAGCTCAGAGATGGGCACAGGGGTGACTTCTCTGGCATGTGCAGCAGGAAGGTGATGGGAGCAAGTACAGAACAGCTGCCCCTGGGCATCTGTGGGAACATCCAGGATGTGAAAGGACACACGCCTGCAGCAAGGCTGCTGGCCAGCACCTTCCCTGAGGGGTGCAAACAGGGAGGGGTGCACTGGCTTTTGGCAAGAAATCAGTGGGATAACCCTGGTGAATGTGGAGGAGGAGACACACATCCCTTATCTGTGGGCAGAACAGGCTCCACAGTACAGGAGAGGAGTCATCATTCCTCAGGCTTTGGAGGAGGATGTGTCTTTGTCCAGGGGGGAAAAACTCAGCAGCTTTTTGCAGACAGGTAGGAGTCCCCTGAGGTGTGGGATTTAACAGGCTGTGGTGGTCAAGCACAGAGCTCATTCCACCCGTGCATGGAAACAGGTACAGCAGATTTTGGGAGGCACTGGTACCCTGTGTGTATAAAGGCTTTTGGCAAGCAAGAACCAGATTATACCCTCCCAGAATCTGCTGATTATGTTTATATGGGAAAATGACTCTGGAGAGATGGAAGGAGAGCAGAAAAACACGAAGCAGTTCTTGGCAGATGAGCACTGACACCCTCATGGTGCGTGGACACAGAGGCAGCGCAGCAGACCCTGCCAGATGGACACTAAGGAATATGCAGGAGGGGCTGTTGTAGGAAAAAAACAAACAACAACAAAGAGACAGCAAGCTCCGCACAACAGCTCGTGGGAATCCCTCTATTTCCTCCCACAAGCAGACACTGGAGGCAGCAGGTATCCCGTTGGGATGCAGGAAACAACACAACTTCCCCCCCCAAACCCCTTGGAACTCCAGGTTTGCGTGTGTACCCGCAGGCTTCGGCAGCCACTGCGGCTCCCTCGGGGCAGGGACATCCCCGAGGGGTGAACACGCCACAGGGGACAGGGGACGTCCCAAAACACGGGGACATGAGGCAGGGGATACCCCTAAACACCGGAACATGGGGCGGGGGACACCCCAGAGGGAGGTGACACCCCCAAACACCGGTAAAAGGGACAGGGGACACCCCCGGAGAAAGGTGACACCCTCAAACACCGGCATAGGAGACACCCCCCGCCCCGGGAACCCTCGGTGAGGCGCGGGGCTGACACGGCCCCGCGGGAGGGGACACACGGGCTGTGCACCGCGCAATGGGATCCCCCGGGGGGGTGAGCGCAGCTCCGGGGCCGCGGGGCACGGACGGGAAACACGGGGGACGGGACGGGACGGGACTGGACTGAAAGCGGGGGCAGAGGGGCCGGAGCCAGATCCCTCCCGCCCCCCGCCC
>WEKY01028471.1:95980-113644 GCA_013390045.1 Picathartes gymnocephalus | reverse complement strand
ACAGAGTTAAGTGAAGGAGCCAGAATCCCCTCTGGGTAAGTCCTGTTGAGGCTGTATGTATGAACATATTTATATTCTATATATATTTATAGATATTCTGGGTCTGTATTGTGTATATATTATGTGTATATAATATATATATTATATAATACACATTATATATAGATATATTATCCAGAATATAATTATCTATTACATATTGTAATAGCGTTGTAAAATTCTGACAGCATGTGTCCATGTNCTATAATATATGTATATATAGATATATAATATAGAGTTCTGTGATACATGTGTATAATATGTATATTATGCACATATAATACATATATGGATAATATACACAATATATGGTTCTATAATGGTTCATATAATGGTTCATTTATGTATTATATGTTATATATTATTATGTATTATATGAACCATACATATGGTTCATATAATATAGTTCTCTATTATCTTAGAAGCATATAATTGTATAATAATATAAGTATATAATATATATAGTTGGATATACTGTATATGTATAGAGAGGAGGCAGGTGCTCATAAGACATCTGCAAAACAGAGTTGATTCAAAATTTCTGCAGAATAATTTTGGCTCCATGGATTTTATCTATTCTCTCATGTAACATTTCGGTTTGGTGTCTTAAAACTGAATGAACCATTTATTATCAATAAGATATGGAAAAGAGAGAATTAAAATCTCTGTGGGATGGAGATAATAATAATCCTGAGAAAAGTGCAAATAAAGACAAATGCAAAGAGATAAAACGCAGGAAATCCTTTATTGAAGGGGTAAAGGCAGAGCCACAAACAGACTGTTTTCAAAATTAAAAACAAATACAAACAAGAGGCTAAAAATCAGAAAATTGTATTTTCCCCCCTCTCCTTAAGATGAATTCCAAAGCTTAATTTTGGCTGTGATTTTTTATGCTCACACTGCTTGGTTGGTACACCAGGAAGGAGGGGAACACCAGTCAGATACCAGAGTGGATAAACAATGAGCAAAGACATCCCTTCTCCGAGCTCCCTGCAGCTTTCAGAGAGGGGATGTGGGAGCAGCATGTTAAAACACAGTCTTTTTTCATCTCTTTTTTCCTTCTTTTTTTTTTTTCTCCTTTCCAGACAGCTACTGTACAAAACCGAACAGAAATTTATAATAAATACCTAACACAAGAGGCTCAGTACATTGCTACAATCCTTCACTGAAGGGAAACATATATATATATACACATATATATAGCCTAATAGATAAAACCTCTTTGACTTAAATCAGCATAAAGGCTACTTGTTTCTACAGAAGCCTGGGGCAGGAATTCCACTTGGCTTCACCCACACCTCAATAGAGCACCGCTGCCTCTGGTCCCCCCCATCCCAGGGGGATCCCCACCTTCCTCCTCGCTGGAAGAGCAGCAGGATTTGCCCTCAACAAGGAGTTTTTACATCTAGGAAGCTCCAGCGAAGCGGCTGCGTAGTGATTATAAAAAAACTGGAGAAGCCCCTTGGTGTGCAGGACTCCTGTGTGATAAATACAGACGTCTGCCTTGGCACTGTCTTGGACTGATATCCCTGACCCATCCTAAATGCTGGTGGTGACACTGGAGGGGAAACACATGCTGGCTTTGTGTTAAAACCCTTGCAGACTCAGAGGGGAAAAAAGAAAATAACCCTGCAAGGCTACATGACTTTAGCATCCAGCTATTTGTTAGAACTTAAATTCCTGGAGATTAATTAGCAGATGCAGAACATTGCCCAAAGGTAGGTCTGTACCACAGCCCAAACAGTTCTGCATCCAAACTCTGCAGCTGGCCTTTGTTTTTTGTTTTTTTTTTCCTTTCCTAAAAAAAATAAAGGAGCCAAGCCCTCAAAACCCTCAGTCCTGGGCTGTAGCTCCCTTGGTTTTGAGAGAAATCATCTATGGGAGATAGAACAGGAATATTTCATGTTTTCTGGTAAATAGTAGGGTTTCTGTCTTCACTGGAGCAGCTCATCCCACCATCCCATTCCAAACCTTTCTGGACAGTGAGGAAAGGGTCTCACATGAGCTTGGTTTGCTCAGGCAAAAGGGACAAGGAAAAGGATTTGCTCCATAAACGTGAATGGGGAATCTGAAATATCAAAAATTCCAGCCCTCCTCCCCTTCCTATGAGAAAAAGGCAGATCCCACTGGAAATTCAACATTTTGCTGCCAAAAAGGAAGCCAAGGCAGGGTATGAGAGAGGAGCCCGGAGATACGGAATTGCTCATCCAGCAATAGCAAAATCTTTTCCAAATTCCAATCCCGCTCCCCAGGCACTGGCTGCTGCCAGCACACGGCCAGCAACTGCTTTGGAAAGGGCAAAGTTCAGGGTCTGAACAGCCATCTGTGCTGGGGCCAGGCAGCAGCTGGGCTGGGGAGAGGGCCGTGGCTGCTTCCCTCTGGGAAAGAGCAGCTCCAGCCTTGCCAGGCTTGGTTTTGGGCTGAGAATTGTTCAAGCAAGGCTGGAGCTGGCACCAGATCTGAGCGTTTTCACATATCCCAGGAAAGCAGAGGTGAAGAGCAGCACTGGTCACTTCTGGCATGATCTACAGATCCTGGGCTCATCCCTGCTGCAAACCAGGTTAGTGAATTATCTCCAAAATTAGAGCAGAGCTGAGAAAATGAGCCCACAGGGGATGGAAAGTCAAGGATGGGAAGGGAAAAAGTACTGGCACACCAGAGTGCCTGCTCCAGAGGGCATCACAGTAGGCATTTCGCAGTCAGAGTACTGCAGAATCAGGAATTAATTAATCCTCACAGTGGCCCTGTAAGACAGATCAGGTGTAATTAAGCCTTGGTTTTATAGCTGGGGAAACAGAGGTGTGAGGTAACAGCGCTAGGAATAACTGCAGATGCTGGGGTGTTTGGAGACAGAGGTTCATCGTCCTGTTGATTGTAAATCCAGCAGAAACCACCTCTCACCTGTCCTGCCTAATTCATGCTATGATCTGGCCCTCAGCTTATTCCTTCTCCCATCCACACAAGCAATTTTTCTCCCAAGTGAAACCCACAGCTGATAAAACACTCCTTGTGCTCAAGGACACCCACGCTGCTGCAGGGAGGGGATGGCAACCCATTCCACGCCCTTTGTGAAAGGATCCCAGTTTTATCAGCAAAGACACCCATCCTGGACCTCCTTGACCTGCAGCTGGGATAGGGTGATGGCAAAACCAGGCTCCACGTTTTCTCCAGTGCCAAAGCCCAGCAAACCTTACAAAGTGAATCTGCAACCACGTTCAATGACAGCTCTTCAGAAACACCCTACAGATATGCTTATTTTTCCCTTTAAGTTACAACTTGCCTGCGAGCAGCCAGCCAGAAAGAAAAGGAAGAAAAAAAAAGGAAAAGAAGTGATTCCTCCCTGTTTTGCCACTGTTATTCTCCCCTCTGAGGTAGACATCGATGCGGTGGGGATGAACCACTGGAGAGTGGTCATTTGCCTGGCGAGCGAGCCCGCGGCACCCTTGCTGTCCTGCCCCAGTGTGGTGGAAGCCGTGGCAGCCCCGACTCCGAGCAGCCCAGCGTGGCTCAGCACTGCTGCAGCACGCAGGCCGCCGTGGCCGGCGGTGGCCCTGGCGAGCTGCATTTCTCCGGGGCAGTGATTTTACCGGCATAATCAATGCAGGAGGCGTTGCGTGTCCGCACACCCTCGCCACACGTTTGGGAGCAGGGGGACCAGGGACCCAGGCGCCAGAGAGGGCACGGCATGTCTCCACAGGGCTTGATGTCCTCAGGCTTGAGGGATCTGTTGCAGGCAGAGGAGGTTTGACCCTCCACATCCCGGCAATCCACTGTCCGCCGCTGCCAGCCGGAGCCACACGTCTTGGAGCACTCAGACCAGTCACCCAGAACCCACTGGGAGGTCAGCATGGGTCGGATGACGTTGACTGACTTCTTCTCTTTGCCCTTCTGCTTGCTGAAAGGGACGTCCTTGGGGATGAAGAAGGTGTACTTGACTTTTGGTGGGAAGACCTCGCTGGCAATCGTCAGCAGCTGGACGGTCAGGGGCTCTGGGAGCTGTCGGAAGCTCTGCAGCCTCTCCAGAGTCGTCATGGAGCCGCTGTATTTCAGGATGGTGCCCTTAACGAGAATGTCCTGCTCCATGGCTGAGATGGCAAAGTCTCCGTTCAGCAGGTACTTGCCCTCAAGGGTCTTCAGGGCCAGGTAATTCCCGTCGTGCCGGACCCCCCGGTGGCTGCGCTGTTTGATGTCGATGTTGGTGGCTCCAGCGGGGATGGTGACAATGTCATTGTAACCGTATCTGCACGGGGCAAAGGTTCATGGTTATTTTTCAAGACTTACTACGAGCACACCGTGCAGGGAACAGCACTTGGGATCCTGGCTCTGAAGCCATCTCTCTGTAACCCTGAGCACTCAAGAGCTAGAAATCTTGCAGATGTTCTAGATGTGAGCTCAGCTGGAAGATTTCACTGAATTACAGATGAAAATGAGCAATGCAATCAAATGAACAGCCCTGTGATTACCAGCCTAGGTGGGAAATTTCCCTTGCTCCCTATGCTTGGAAACGGTGAAGTGTTTGGGACTGAAAGCCTGCCACTGGTGATGCTGAAGGGTGACATCACCTATTGACAGAGATAATATAGAGGTAATATAGATGTAGATACAGATATAGATGTAGAACAATACGATAGGAGGGAGTCTCTGCACCCTGAACTCACTTTTTGAAGGGTTTTGCAGCCACCACTACATACCAGAAGTAATCCTACTGGAGGATACAGAGGACATTCCCATGCCAGGGAAGCATTTTCCTGCAGAGCAAGCCAAGGCACATCCCTGGAGCACCACGGCTCCTGGGACAGCACACAGAAGGTTTCACTCGAGCCCTCAGCACTGTGACTCACATTGTGGGGCCAGCACAGGATCGTTTTCCATGGATCCCCATGGTGGATGCTGCAGTCAGTAATTAGGTTCAGAGTATTTTGGAAAAAAGCCTTTGAGTCAAACTCTGCTCTCCGTCACCCTGGCCTGCCTCACCCTGATCTTAATGGGATCTCTTCTTGGCTGTAGCTCCTACACTAATCTCCCTTTAGTCAACCACAAACAACTCCTAGGAGAGTGGAAGCCCCGTTTCAGCTGTTCCCTGGAAAGAAACTATTTAGGAAATCTAATTTGACTGTGAGTCACCTCGTTGCATGGAATTGGACGGTTGGGCTTTTGTTACGGTTTTCCAACAAAAGCCTTAAATTCTGCTCCTTGGCAAAGTCATGGAGATGTTGGGTGAGGAAGTGGCTGCCTCAGTGCCCTTGTCCCAGGGTTCAAATTCACCCCAAAACCCAAGGAAAAGTTATTGAACATTTATATCACACATCAGCCCTTGAATAAGTGTCCAACTCACCACACTGGAGTGAAATGTGTTTTGTAAACTCGTTGGGGCAGCAGATTTATTCACGGTGATGTACCAAGCCCATCACATCAATTATTATTTTAGGAAATAAGCTCTACTTGGCTGGTATAATTCTGCCCCAAAATAAACTGAGCCCAAGCCCTGGAGTCTGGGGAGGAGCCCAGGCTCTTGCAATGCCAGCCAGCTGAGGTTGCTGGCTTGGATCCTAATATATTCCTAGCCTACAACTTTAGCCATAGAAAAAGGGAATGAGAGAGGATGCTGGTGCTTCTCCCACAGCCCATGTGGTCCCTGCAGGACCTTGTCCCTTGCACCTTACTTGGATCTGTTGAGCGAGCCGGATATTTTCCTGCAAGTGGAGCCATTTCCACCACACACCCCACACTTGTCCAGCTTCTTGGAGGACCCAATGATGTGATCACAGCCAGCCTTGATGCACTGCCCGTGGACACAGATGGAGAGGGTCTCTGGGCCACACAGTGTCCCATCGATCACCTGGGAGAGGGGGATGCAGAGGAGTGATTAGGGCATGAGTTCTGAAACAGGAGTGATTCCCATCACCAGGAATCTTACTGTGGTGATTCTCATCACCAGGAATCTTACTTTGGCCTCAAAGACTTTGAATTCGCTCCTCCCTCGGGCTCGGCAGAAGAGTTTGCATCGGTCTCGGGGGGACACTCCTGCATATTTAGGAACCCACTCCAAGTGATTCCCTTCCAGATCCGTGAAGTTGTAGCTGTTGTACTTCTCACACTGCTGCTCCCGAAAGCTTTTTCCTGAAAGGAAAGGTGAAACATGACCCAAAATCCATGGGAAGCTGACAGGAGCTGCTGTCCTTGACCATCACAGAGATGTGGGAGTGAGCTAAGGACAGTGGGAGCACATGGTGAGCATGCAAGCAGAGGAGGAATGTCGTGAAGGAGGGATCCCACACACCCTCCACCAGCCAGAGAAGGTCCCTGCCCCCAGCAGGAAGCTGTTGCTCCCCCCGAATATGAATATCCAAGGGAGAGCAGAGCAATCCCTGTAACGCATTCTGGGGGAGCTGAGCGGGTGTTTGGGAATTGTCATCCTTACCATCCGGCGGGCACTCCTCGGTGTGGCAGGACTGGTACTTGGTTCTCTGGCCCTCGCAGTAGCTGCCGCCGTGCCGGGGCCTGGGGCTGTCGCAGTGGCGGTGGGAGAACTGGATGCCTCCCCCACAGCTCCGGGAGCAGGAGCCCCACGCGCTCCACGGGCCCCAGCCGCCGTTCACCGCTGGCTGCAAGAGGCCAGGAGGAGCTGCTGAATCCATCTCTGAGCCTCTCCACCCCCTGCTGCTCCCTGCCAGGGCAAGCTAAGGGCTGGAGCAATGCTGAAATCTCCCCACAGCCCTGATCCAGAAAAGCGCTTTGGCACATACTTCACACGAAGCTAATACTGACTTCCATGGGTCTGTTCACATGCTCAGAGTAAAGCTGGGCTTTGAGTACTTTGCTGACTGACTCCAAAATCACTGCTAATTTCCCCAGCAGGGCAAAAAATCATGATCTAATTGCAGATCCTCACTGCTTGTTGTTTTGGTTCAGACCAGCCCACGGCTCAGCAGCAGACTTTTGTCTATGAGCTGGACTTGCCGGTAATAAATATTAACGATGGAGAGACATCCAAAGATAAATCAACCCAATCCAAAGCCAGTTAAGGAGATGGCAGGGGTGGGGTCAGAGATTTGGGAATCCCAAAGGGCCAAGCCCCAGCCCATCTGTATTGGGTTTGTAGGGGGGGGCTACAGGGATGGCTTCTGTGAGCAGCTGCCAGAAGCTCCCCCCATGTCCAGCAGAGCCAACACCAGCCAGAGCCCAGCAGAGATGATGGTGATGCCTCAGGGATAATGTGTTTAAGAAGAAGAAAAAAAAGTTATTGGGCAGATGTAATTGGGTGCAGAGAAAAGAGGAGTGAGAATGTAAGAGGAACAGCTCTGCAGACACCCAGGGCAGTGCATGAGGAAAGGCAAGGGCTGCTCCAGGTGCTGGAACTGAGATTCTCCCAAAATTCTGTGGGCAAGACCATGGTGAGGCAGCTTTGCCCCTGCAGCCCGGGAGGGCATGGGTGTACAGAGATCCACCTGCAGCCCCTGGGGGAACCCAGGCCAGAGCACGGGGATGCCTGAAAGAGGCTGTGACCCCATGGGAAACCTGAGCTGGTGCAGGATCCTGGCAGGACCTGTGGAGAGAGGAACCCAGGCTGAAGCAGGTTTGCTGGAAGGACTTGTGACCCCGTGGAAGACTCACACTGGAGCAGCCTGTCCTTGAAGGACTGACCCTGTGGAAGAGTGACCCATGTTGCAGCAGTTGGTGGAGAACGTGCCCATGGGAAGGACTCTGGTCGGAGAACTTCGTGGAGAACTGTCTCCCATGGGAGGGACCCCACACTGGAGCAGGGAAAGGACTCTTACTCCTCTCCCTGAGCAGCAGCAGGAACTACCTGTGATGAATTGACCACAACCCCCATTCCTTGTCTCCCTGCACTACTGGAGGGAGAAGGGAGAACTGGGAAGGAGGGAGGTGTGGGGGAAAGGTGTTTTTAAGGTCTTATTTTACTTTTCATTATTCTGCTCTGATTTTATTACTAATGAATTCAATTAACTTCTCTAACTTGAGCGTGTTTTGCCCATGACGGTGATTGGCGAGTAGTTTCTCACAGTCCTTAACTCATGAACCTTCTATTTCTCCCTCCCTTTTCCAGCTGGAGGGGAGTGAGAGAGAGGCTTTGGTGGGCACCCGGAGTGCAGCAACCACAACCACCATTCCCCAGTGCCCTCCTTACCTGGGGTTTCAGGGCATCCTGCTGTACACAGCGCCCGTCCCAGCACAGCCCCTCGGCTTTGCAGGGGGTCCCATCGGCCCACGGCAAGCTGCCATTCTTGGTGTGGCAGAGGGGCTCCCCACTGCCAGTCCTGCACCACAGCTGGGCACAAATGTCCTCCTCTGTGGTGTTGGGGCAGTGCTGGAAGTCCTTGCCAAAGATCTGCTGGCATTGCTGGTCCAGGCTGTACAGGGCTCTTCGGCCGGGCAGCTCAGCGGGCAGGGACACAGGCTTGGCCGGGGCATCGAGCAAGCAGTCACCTGGGCAAGGTTCCAGAGTCAGGCTGGAGATGGACCTGTCAGGGCTTGACACCACTGACTGCACCAAGCAGGGCAGCCCACACCTCTGTTCATGGCCTGGTTTGACTCCCCCTTCACCCCACACACCCCTCCAGGCATGGCAAAGAGCCTGAGCCCATGGGAAATGGCAAAGAGCCTGAGCCCGTTAAGGAAAAGGCTGTTTTGAGTGATGATGTAGCTGACTCGAGCCTTACCATGCCCTCCGTCCAGGAACTCGGTGAGGTACATGGCACTGCACGGAGACCAGGGCTGGCTCTTGTTCAGGTGGATGAAGAGAGCGGCCATCACATGGTGCTCGCCAAGGGGCCCGAAGAGCCGCTCGCAGTTCTTGGAGTCATCGTGGGGCATGCTGAGCACGTGGCCTGGGGAGCAGAGAGCATGGCACAGCTGAGCAGAGAGCATGGCACAGCTGAGCAGAGAGCATGGCACAGCTGAGCTCCCCAGCCCAGCTTCTGCTCCTCAGCAGATGGTGTGTAGGAGCATCTCTAACGTATCAAGCAGCTCCTGCTTCTGCAAAAGCTATTTGCTTCCATAGATCAGAAGGAATAAAAAGTTGCTTGCCCTGTATCAGTGGTACAGCCTGCTGTGTGCAGGGCAAAGCAGTCCAAATTTGTAGAAACCCAGAACAGCTTGGGATGGAAAGGGAATTAAAGCTCGTCTTGTTCCACCCGCTGCCATGGACAAGGACACCTTCCACTAGACCAGGTGGCTCCATGCCCCAGCCAACCTGACCTTGAATGTTCCTAGAGATGTGGCAGCCACAGCATCTCTGGACAAAAATTAATCAGTGCAGGAATGGCAAACCAAGGCAGAGACGTGCTTGATCCCACGCCTGAGCTCATCACAGCGGGTAAATAATAGAATCACTAAGGTTGGAAAAGACCTCCAAGATCCTCAAGTCCACCCTGTGACCGATCCCCACCTTGTCACCCAGACCAGAGCACTGAGTGCCACATCCAGTTGTTCCCTGGACACCTCAGAAGATGAGGACTCTGCCACCTCTCTGGGCAGCCCCTTCCAATGCTCACTAAGCCTTCCAGTGAAGAAATGCTTCCTGAATTGGTGCAAATGCACCAATTTACACCAATTTGGGCACTTCTTAGTGTTTCTGCTGGTGCAAACCAGCTTCTGTCAGTGTCAGAAGCTCCCCATGGCTCAGTGGGTGGTCCCCATCCAAGAGATGCTGGTGCTGGGCTGTGACAGAAGCCCTCCCAGCAGCAGGGCTGGAAGAAGCAGACTTCCCCTTGGGAAGGGACAGGTTACCCAGTTCATGAGCCAGGGTGTAGGCTGCCTGCAGGCCCTCATCCTCGATCACGGAGCAGCTCTTGTTGCGGTCGCACATGGTGCCGATATCCGCCACTCCCAGCGTGTCGCAGCTTTGGTGTCCGCAGAAGTCCTGTTTGTGCCAGGCAGGGGGAGGCGTCAGCAGGGGGAGGGGGTCCCATGCTCAGCCCCAGCACCTCTGTGGGCAGCCCGCTGGTGCTCTGCACACCAAATGAAACCACCCCCAACCGCAAGCTCCATTCTTTACGTGGTGCGGCATCAACCTCCACGGTCAACCCCCTTCCCTCCCCCCACAGATGCAGTGACCCCTTTCCTTTCTGCACCAGAGCATTCCCGAGGGATGCTGACCTGCCTGGTGAGGAGGATGGCAGTGTCGTAGTGCTCCGGGTGCCGGTCGCTCGGGGGGTTGAACCTTTGCTGCCAGCTGCAGAAGTTGCGCAGGGTGAGCCCGCCATTGTCGGACACCTCCGGCCCCGCCGCTGCCTCCTCCACCACCAGCACCTTCACCACCACCAGGTTGATGGAGTTCCTCAGGCTGGGGTGCTTGTAGATGCGAGCTGCCATGGACATCAGGGTCAGGACATGGTTCTGTGGGGGAAGAGATGGGCAGGCAGAGCCTGGGTAAAACCTCTCCTGTGGGGCAATTTTTTTTGTTCGAAAAGAAAGAATCAGCCTCATTTATGAAGCCCATCACATCCGTACCACGGGCTGATGGACTCAGTGCTGCCTTTCCTGTATGTGATGCTTTACACTCTGTGCTGGTGGACAAGCCCTGCGTCCCTTTCTCCAAACGCTGTGCCTCCCCTCCCATGAGCTCTTTGCACCCAGAAATCCCTCCAGAAGAAATTCCTTGGGGAAAACCGCAGCATTCTGGAGAGTTCTCTGCATATTCCCAAAGCATTAACCCAGCCCTCGCTGCCCTAGGGCAGGAACCAACTCACGCACAGCTTGCTGGTGCAAAACCACCCAGTAAACCTCCTGCCTGTGCTGGTCACAGGGTTTGAACCCGACATCCTTGGTGACAAACTGGGAGTAGAACACTTTGACAGCCATGTCTTTGCCCAGCAGCATCCCCTGCTTGGTGATGACCAGGAATTACTTAATATGTCAAAAGCGCCAGCGATGTTTAGGCTGATGTAAACATCTTATCAGAGCATCAAAATTCCTCCTCTGCTTGGCACTGCTCACAGCCCAGAGTCAGGAGAAAAAAATGCAGCTATTACACAACGTAGTATTGGGAAAGAGAAAGTGGCTTCTCTCCTCCCCAGACAAATTACACCCTGCGGTCTCAATTCAGAGCCTAATTAAACTGGAAGGACTTGATGGGAGCCCTCTCTGACAGCCAAGTCTCATCCAAAATACATTTCCTGAGCAAAGCTGACTCCGTCTGCTCATCCATCACAGTACTGCCAGGACAATGCCATTTTCTGAGACACAAAATGCTGTTTTCTTAGCAAACGAGGGAGATGTTGAGAGAGATACAGCATATTTGCTGCACCGAGAGCCACTTGCCCAGGGCACTTGTGGCTATTTTAAATTATTCTGCCACATTTTATCCCGTCACTGGCAGCTCCATGTAAACAGATGTTTTGTTTCAACAAGACATATCCCAAGTCCTCCCCGGCTCATTATCCAAGGCAGGCCCCGGCAAGGCTGATGGGAGCAGGGAATAGACTGGTTTATTTAGACTGGCCAGATCTCCACGACGTGACTCACACCCAGCCCCGAGCGTGCAACTCATGTCACGGAGAAGTCACCAGGCGAGATCCCCACAAGTGGTTGCTCCACGAAACTTGGGGCAATGGTTCACCACGTGGGGACCATCCACTAGGAACCTCGCTAAAAATATCACAGAGCCTTCCTAAAATTGTGCCCCTGAAGAGCTAGAAGGATGCTCTGCACTCGAGCTGCTCATCATGGGATCATCCCTCACGTCCAAGGGAATAAATCCAGCCCCATCCTTTTCCAACCCATCAGAGGTTTCTGTCCATAACAGTAGATTTGACCTGGGAGATCTCAGTTCATATCACAAATCCCCCAGGACACCATCCCTCACATCCTCAGGGGTACATCCAGCCAAAAAACCTCTTTCAGCAGTAGGAACAGAGGGACTTGGAAAACATCTGTCCACCTTCCCTGTGTCTGGAAAGGGAAGATGGAAAGCAAATCGAACAAACAGCTATTTAGTGAAGATTAAAAGGTCAAATTCACTTGTTCCACCATCTGGTGTCTATTTATACCCATCCCTGGCCCATGCAGGAGTTGGTTGGGTTTCACATGGACCCTGACTGCTCTGGGGAGAGCAGCAATCCACCTGCACTGCCTCAGCTTGGCCAAGGGCTTGAAGCCATGGCAAAAAGCAAATTACAGGATCCTCAGGGCTCAGGAGAGGCCAGCTGAGCACTACTGGCCAACAACTGCCTGTGGACGAGCTGAATCCTTCTGGTCCCATCCTCCCTCTGCCTTTGCAAACCGGCTCTGGCTTGACCATCCACCCAGGAGGGAACGCTGCCTTCTTTGGGGTTTCCTTCCCAGCACTGAGGATGTGGGAATCAGGATCAGCTGCAGGGCAGTGTTTTGGGTTGGGTTTGAGGAGCCCAGGGATGCAAACACACTGGTTTCTCCCTTCTTGCCAGGCACTGCAGCCCTGCAGGCACAAAGAGCTTCCCTGCCATTTCCAACCAGCATCCTGGGAGATCTGGCAGGAGGTCTGGAAAACACAGCTGGAAAATCAGTCTCTTACCTGCTCTGGGGGGAGAGGACACCAGTACGAGCCAGAGAGAGTCGTGGAGCATCCCTTCTGTGCCCCACGCACTGCACTAATGTCGAGGCACTGTGGAGGGTGATGCCCCCCACAAACCTCCCAGCCCTTTTCCTCCAGGCTGCCATCCTGGGCTCCCTCTGCTCTCAATATCAAATTCCACCCATTTCCCCCTAAAAATGAGGAGGGATGACTTTTGTCTGCCACACCTGCATGACAGCAGCTCTGACATCCCTCCTGCCACAGCATCACTGTGTCTGCGAGAGCCCTGCCCTGCGCCAGGCACTGACAGGAGCCCTCCAGCAGCAAACAGCACAGCCAGAGGGACAGGAAAAACAAATACAAATCAGAGCAAGGGGAACTGAAGTGATTGTCTTTACCCTCATAACACTGAAGGACTGAGCTTTCTGATACAGGCTCTTGCAAAGTCTCTGCTCACATTCCCTTTCATGGGAACCACTCACAAGCTGAAGCCTACAGAGATCCCCAAACGCTGGGGTTTATTTTTAATTATTATTATTATTATTATTTTGATGGGTGAAACTGCTCTTACACAGACAGTATTACTGTGTTATGCACAGGATGATTTAATACTGCTGGACCAACCCAGAACAGAAGGACAGCAGGGAGCACCCAGAGAACACCCCAGCACAACCTGCCCTCCTCCAACACGCTCCCCAGTGTGTGGGGGGCAATGTTCAGCCCAATCTGGGGCTGTAGGATTGCTTGTTGGTTGGATTTGGTTGGGTTTTCCCCTGCTTTCTCCCTAGAAGCCAGCATTTCTGCAGAGGGGGAAACGAAGACAGAAATGCTGAGATTCTAGAGTGCAGACAGATGGACGGAAGCAAACCCAGGGTCAGATGCAAGGGCTGCCCAGCTTTTAAAAATCAACTGGTAAAAACATCCCAGGCTGTCCCTTTCCCCTGAAGCACCATCTGTGAGCTCCCCCCCTGGCTCGGGTGCCCAGGGGCTGCTGGCTGCCCTGCCAGCCTCCTCCTGTGGTTTCAAGCCCGGGCCAAGAATTCCCTTGCAAAAATGTGGGAAGCAGCCAAGGGAAATGGGGGGCAAGCCAGGGGAGAGGGGGGTACCTTGCCAGCCTGCCCGGCTCCCTGCCCATCCCTGCTCTGTTTGCCACATGATTTACCCCCCACTTCTCCTTCTCGGGTATTTGGGGCTGAAGCACAGAAACAGCAATTAACCCTGTTCAAGGCAGGGGAAACTGAGGCACACCCAGACTGCCCCCACCTCCCCAGAGGCACAGATGGAGTGAAACCCCATCCTGAGAGCATCCCAGAGCAGGAGTGCTACAGTTTGGGAGCGAGCATGGAGTTGCCTCAGTGAGAGCCAGCACATTTCATTCTGAAGCCCTGACATGCAGCAGCTGTTGAATATCCCGGTGTGAGGTGAGTGCATCAGCCAGAGGAATATTTTGGGTGGCTGCCTCCTCCAGCCCCCTGCCCCAAAGCGGATGCAGGCTCAGGGTCGCACTCAGAGGACAAATCCCAGAAGCAAAGCTGGCGGATGGCAGCATCACACAGGTCCTCCTTTGCAAAGATCCCCTTTAATCCCACTCCAGTTGCCTTTGGAATGGGCTTAGGAGGGGCTGGCTTCTTTTGTCAAGGGATTAAGCTGCAAAATACCCTCAAGCAAGCCTAAGAGCCGGACACGAGGGGACCTGGGGCACCAGGGTGGCTTTGGATTTACCTCCAGTCAATCTGGATGTGGGAGAGCTGTCAGCAGGACCCTGGCAATGCCCCGTGCCCTGCACTCCAGCACCTGTCTGGTCTTGGAGAGAAGGGTTTGCAACAGCACTCCTAAAACCTCATCAATCTGCCTGGAAAAAACACAGAAGTCAGCAAGGAATCCCAGCTTTTCCAGACCGATCTGATTTTGCTGCGGTCCTCAGTCAGGACCAGCCCTGGGAGTCAGGAACGGCAGATTCCTCACTTGCAAGAGGAGAAGGGAAAGGGGATCACAGCTATCTTGCTTGCAGAGTAAAGCTTGGAAATGTGTCTCATCTGCACCCAAGAGACTGGAGAAATCCCACCACAGGAATCCCATTTGGCTGCCAGCTGGCTGGGGATGCTGCAGCTGGGTTTTGGGACCGCCTGGTGCTTTAGGTGTCTTGGCAAACATTCCCAAGCCGTGCAGAGCATCCACACAAGTGCAGCCCAGCTGCAGGTGCTCAGCCCTCCTGCACATCAGCAGGACTAGCCCTGTCTCCTGCCTCAGTCTCCCCTGCTCAAAACCCCACTTCATTCTCTGAGTGATGCTCACAGTCCCTTTGTTTACAAGCACTTGGGATCTTCTGCAAGAAAAATGCAGAACTTCCATGTCCAGCCTGGAGGCTCGCTCCCATCCCTACACCAAAGGGCTCTTCCCAGTCCCTGCAGGTTGAATCCTGCCAGGATTTACTGCCCAGCACTGTCCTGCTGCTGATGCCCCCCCAAACACCCCATCCCCTGCAATCATCAAGCCCAAACAATGACTAAACCCCCAAATTTCAGGTCTAGTTCTGCTCTCACTTCACCATTCCCTCCTGGTTTACATAAAAGTATTGATGAAGGTAGAATAAGCTCTTATTGTCTAAATTAGGTTAACAGCTGAGCTATAACGCTCAAATTGATTAGAAATAGATCATTAACAGCATTTTCCCACCAAGAGTATGGCATTGATTATAACTCACAACGCTTGAGCGCATCTTAGGGTGACTCTTCTGCTCGAGCTGTTACAACTTATGCAAGAAAATAACTGGGAATACAAACAATGCTCGTGACCTTTAATAAATATTTGGTAATTAAAGCGTGGTTACGGGAAGAAAAGTCATTATATAAATCTGGTTTGTTCTGACTCAACATTTCTACTCCCTGGGCATCTCTCCTAGTCAGCTCTCTAAGATCTCACCCACACTTGCCACTGCTTTTTTCACCCCACAAAAAAGGTATTTAGGGAGAAGTGAGATTGCTGTGCAGCTCCCTGTGTTTTTGTTCAGAGAACAAAAGACACAGAAACACAGAAGGTGGTTTTTTGGTTGGTTTTAGCTGCTACAACAGAGCTGGTGGAAGTTTTCTCCCAAATACTGCCCTATTCATCCAAAACAAGATCTTTGAAGGTTTCCTTCCCACCCCTGAGAGCTGATGCAACGATATTGCTCTTTGGGCCAAGGAAATGATGGTAAAATGGGAGCCAACCAGGCAGCATCACCCAGCCCGGAGCTGGAGCAGCCAAACCAGGGCAGGGTGCCAGTGCTCAGCCCCTTGTTTATGTGTGGGTGCCATTTCCTCTCCTGCTGCCTTCACAGATTTACCCACAGGGTTGTTGCTCTTTTCCCCAGCTCAAGCTGGGCATGATCAGGATTCCCCCAATCCAAATATATCATCTTATTTCTAGCAATTTAGATACCCTCGGGTGTTACTTTAAAACCATCAGGTGCCCAGCTGGGTGCAGAAGATTCACTGCACTATTTTTTCTGCCCTCTTGGGGAATCAGAGACCAACTTCACTCTATGGGGAGAGTAATTCCCACCACCATTTATATGTCTGTTGCTTAAAAATTCAGCTTAATCCACTTGCAACTCTTTTCTCAGTGCTGTGAGCACTCGGGGTATCTCCAAGTGCATCGCCCCTCACTCACTGCCCCTCTGCTATCTGCTCCTGCCAGCCTGGCTTGGTGGCAAAACCAAACAAGGGGCAAAACCAGAGGGATGCTGAGCAGCTGAAATCAGCTGAAGCCCCTACGTTTAGCATTTCCCAAGGGCCAGCCTGGCCTGAGCGGGGCTGCAATTAAAACACTGCTTTGTTAGGAGCAGAGAAACTCCGAGGGGAAGGATAAAGTCGGTAGAAGTGGCAAAGTCAGGCTGCCAAAGTGCAGCCCGTGGTTTCAGCTACCCAGCTGCTCCCTGCGGAGCTCCAGCTTCAAGGACTCTTCTCCCAGCCCCCAGCCCAAACAACCAGAGAATGAGCAACTTCAGGGCACAGTTATCCCTTGCAAAGACCGCAGAGCATTTCCGATGGTGCAAACCTGAATTTGGACCTGAACCACCCATCCCCGCAGGGTAGGGGTGGGGAGCTGGCTGTGCCAGAGGAGTGAAAAATGCCCTGGTGCTGATGAATGAGGCACATCGACAGCCCTGGAGATGGATGCGGGGGGCTGAGGCACCGCGGTCTCTGCTCGGGGCAGGGTCTCCGCAAAGAGAGGGTTTAAGGAGGGTGAGAATTCCAGGCGCTGGTGGCTGAGGCACAGGGCTGTTCGTCCATCTGCTCCGCTGCTAACAGGTGGCTCAGGAGCGGGACTGCGCATTACTCAGCCCCTGCTTTATTTACTATCTGGCCCCGGCTCCCACCCGGAAGGGAGTTAAGCGCATTGCTTTGCCGAGCGGCTCTTTCCTTGTAGCGGGAAGGGCTTAACCCGCTCTGTCCCCCACCTTTGGGGACACCGGGCTGATGGGACATCACACTGCCCGCAGTGTGCGGAAACAGGCTCGCTGGGAGGGATGCCGGGTCTGGGAAAGGGTCCCCGAACACTGACTGGAGCCCACAGATCAACACTGCAGCCCCTACACAGCAAGGGAAGGTGGGGACCGAGTTCCCCCTGCGCCGCGCCTCGCTCACTCCAAGTTGTCCCCGGTGTCCCGGGGCTGCGGCGATCCGGAGGGCGAGGGGGGACCCGGCAGCGGGCAGGACAGGAGGGGACGGAGAGGGAGTGACGCTGGAGGAGGGCAGCTGGGAGGAGGCGAAGAGACAACGGGGATGGGGACAGGAGAGAGCGGGATGAAGGGGATGAAGGGATGCATGTGTAGGAAGGACGGAGGGATGAAGGCGATGGAGAGGCAGTGGGAGCGCAGGAGTGGAGATGGGAGGAGGCGGAGAGGCGGCTGGGAAGGGGACAGCAAGGGACGGAGGGATGGAAGGCTGCTGGCACGGAAGAGCTGCAGATAGGAGGACAGGCACAAGCGGGGGCACAAAGATGCGGGCAGGGGGTACACCGCCAGCCCTTACCTCCACGTCCTCTCCGTAGAACCGCACCATGGACGCGTCAGCCACCAGCAGCGTCTCCACGTAGCGCGCCTGCGACACGAAGCGCCGGGCCCGGCG
>WEKY01028471.1:66898-95626 GCA_013390045.1 Picathartes gymnocephalus | reverse complement strand
GTCCCGCGGGGGCGGCGGCGGCAGCGTCCACGCGTGGCACAGCAGCAGCAGGTGGAGGGGGGCCCGGCCGCCCAGCAGCGCCCGCCGCCCCATCCCGGCACGGCCCCGCAGCCTCCGCGCCGGCCGCCGAGCCCGCTGTATTTATACTTTCTCCCCCCGGCTTTGACATAAGAGGTTTATTTTTGATCTCTCGCTGTTCTCCCCACTCCCCTCCCCTGCCAGCCGGAGCCTGGGGGAGGAGGAGATGTGAAAGAGAGAGAGAGAGAGAAAAAAAAAAAAAAACCAACAAAAAAACCCCACGCAACCGAAAACAAAAACAAACAAAAAAAAAAAACCAAAAAAGAAAAAAAAGAAAAAAACGAAAAGCAACAACACACGACCAAAAAAATAATTAAAGAATAAACAGGAAAAAAATAAAAAAGAGAAGCAGAGAATGAAAAAAAAAAAAAAAGGAGGGAAAAAAACTAAAAAAAAAAAAAACCAACAAAAAACCAACCCCAACCCACTTTTGGATACGATTTGAGGCCAATCAGGCGCCGGCAGCCCCGCCTGCCTCCAAGTGTCAACTCCAGCCTGTTGCTCTCCCAGTATTAACCCCTTCTTCAGCCGCGGTGCTGCCCGCACGGGTCTGATCCGACCCAGGCTCTGGGGGTCCTGCCCCAGGGAGAGGGGCTGGCACACTTTCCCCTCCACCACCATGGAAGGATTTACTCCTGAGGGCTGATTCTCAGCATCCCTTCCCAGCTGGAAAGCACCCGGCCCATGCCAGCTGGAGAGCATCTCGTTTTAGAAGGTGCCTCGGGAGGTTCCCATGTCCTTCCCTTAGCCAGCGACAGAGAGGGCTTTGGGCCCCAGGGAAAACTCCAACAGGACACACGTACAAGGAGTTTCCATGCTCTGAACCAACAGCTGGATCCACATGGGGTTTCCTCCAGCTGGACTTGTGGAAAATACCTATGAGAATAATACAATGCAGCCAGCTCCTCCTATTGCTCTTTTTTTTTGTTTGTTTCTCTGTGTGTGTTGTGTGACTTCATTTACAAACCTTTCATTCACCCCATTTCAGACTGAGTTTGAATCCCCACCTGAATCCCCTTGCAGCGAGGGAAAATCCTAGAGCAGTATAAAAGTCTCAGGCTGTAAATCCAGGTAGCTGCTGTGTGCTCAGCATGGCAAACACCAGGCGATGGGCAGAAACATTCTGTCCCTGGCTGGGAACCACTCAGAAACAGGGAACAACCGGCTGTCATGGAGAAAGGGAAATCACTACTTATATATTACTCCTTCTTTCCTTTTCAGCCCTCCTTCTCCATTAGTTCACCAAATTCCTGGCCCCTGGAGTGCCCTTTGTGCGGCACTGGAACATCCTGGGACATCCTTGCTGCAGTTTGGGGGTGGTGGATCCTATCCTGCTCCATGGCCTGATTTTCTAAACCTTCTGCAGGGAATAGCACTCGCTCCAGGCTTGGGCTGTGCTCCTTTAACCTTGCTGGGAGTGCCAGCTCGAGGACCAGCTCCTCCACGCTGAGGGCTTTTTCTCCCCTCAGCCTAATCTTAAAAAGAACTGAAAGAGCAAAGGAGGATTTGGCACCTCAGGATTCCTGGGAAACCAGAGTCTGGCCAGTGCTGAGTAACGAGGAGCGGGGTTAAAGGCTGCTCTCCCTTCACTCCAGGATGTATTTACATCTCCTTCTCTATTATTATCTCCACTTAAAAGCCACATCCCTACCTATAGAGTAAACACAAAGCCCTGGCTCCAAACAGCAGCTGCCCTGGGGCCATGGCTCTGGTTACTTCTTTTTAAAGTGTGGGGTTTGCGACCGTAGCAGGGGAGGAAATAATAATTAAAAATAATTTTGGATGTTTGTGGTGGGCAGTGATATAGAGGTGGAAGGGGACACTTCCAATCCAGATGTTGGGGGGCCAGAAAACTTCAGGAAGGGAGGAAAGCAAGCCCAGGTACAGCGTGGTTTGGTCTGGGATGTGTCTCCATATCTACTGTGGTCCTTCAACACCCAGAGCCTTGGCGGGTCTCCCCAGCAGCCCCCTCCTCTCCTGGCAGGGAGCTCAGTCTGCAGCTGGAGCTGCTTCTTTCCACTGACTCGGGTGGGTTTTCCTCCCTCTGCAGCTTCGTCGTGCTGGGGACAGTTTGTGTTTTAACAGCAGCAGGAAAGCGCAGAGCCAGGACGAACAGCCAGAAGTGAACCCTGACTCTGCCTCCTCCAACCCCAAACCGCGCTGGAGGTGCCAGCATCTCCCCGGGCTCTGCTTTTCCTGCAGGAGGGGAGGCGGGGAGGTGGTGTCCCCGCTCCCAACTAGGACAGGTAAGGCTGCAGGCAACAGGATGTAATTTATTCCCGGCTTTCCGCTCCCGGAGCTGCATCTTTGATCTGGGAGGACATGCTTGCATCTTAGCTTGAAGGCACCGCTGGTTTTCATTAGCGGCTCGCTCTGCAAACAGTAGCTGGAATTCCTTGTAGCCTCGCCGGGCTCGTTACAAACCAGCCCAAAGACGCGCTGGGAAAGAACAAAACCTCACCTGACTGCCCCTCTGCATCTCCTCCCAGCGAAGGATGGAGCACCTCAAGACTTTTTGGGGTTCCTGCTTCTTAACCCCTCGCAGGACGCGCCGTCACCAAACCTCGCCCTGCGCTCTCATTTCCAGGGGCTGCCTGAGCATGTGAAAGCCATTAACTCTGCAGTCACTGTGATTTAAGGACCCTTTTGATCAAACAGCTTGGGAACGTCTGCCCCTCTGCCCTCCGCACGGCCCCAGCTCCGCAGAGCCGGGCAGCGGGCGGGTCCCTCCTGCCCCCTTCCCCAAGGGCTGCTCCTGCCCAGCACCCAGCTCCCAAGGCATTTTTGGCTCCCAAGGGATTTTTGGCTCCCAAGGGATTTTTGGCTCCCAGGATGAGACCCACACTGCGTTTGCTGCTCCTGCTCTCAAGTAGCAAGATTGCCCCGTTTCGGGAGAGTCTGGGATGCTTCGCTGTCATCTCCTTGCTTTGCAGGAGGGTTCACATCCAAATTTGCAGCTCCAGGCTGAGTTTTAATTATTCCCTTCTGCCCTCAGCCCAAGAGAAGACACTTGGGACAATTATTTGAGCTACGAACGAAGCAGCTCCAATCCCCACAACTGAGACCACTAGATGTCAGTGCTGCCCTGTGCTGCGCTGGAAAACCCCAAATCCATCCCTGGGAGTTTGCTGGGGAAAGTGGGAGCGAAGGGGTCCTGCAGCCAGATCAAACCCCACCTGACAGCAAAAGGAACATTTCCAATGGTTTTCATTTGAAGTAATCAGGTGGGCGGAAATCTCTCCCAGCAAAGCAGCTGGGCTTTAAATCCGAGTCCTGGCCTGTGTCCTGCCAAGTTACCTTCAGTGAAACCATCCTGGCTGTGAAGGTTGGTGAGGGGCAATCAGGGAAATGGTTGCTCCTCGGAGGAAAGGGGAGATTTGGGCTTGATTTGGAGCCAGTGAGTGAATTAAATAGCAAAACGTGCCGGTGTGAATCTGTAGCCGCTGCCTTGCCCTCCCCTCCCTCCACGAGCACAGCCACGAGAGGGCCCTCCTGCCTTAGAAGTGGTGGCGATTTAGGGTTTGGTGCGTCAAGCCCCTGAGTTCCCCATTAAAAAATGGGTTTTCCTTCCCCTTAGTGTTAGTGCCCGCCCCCCCCGGGCAGCAGCTCATCCCTGCGGATGATTTAGCAGCAGCACCCGAGAGCTGGCTGCTGTGAGGGGGATGCTGGCAAACGCTAATTCACCCGCATCCTCTAAACGCGGGAAAAGAGGATTTTTAGGAGTCAGGGAAGGGCAGGGTCATCCAGGCTGGGTCTCAGTTTATCGGCTGGTCGTGCTGCCTCTGATACATTTGGTGCCCTTAATGCCGGGCACATCAAGAGCATGATTTGACTGTTTAATTTGATATGATTTGTAAAGATTCCACCTCTAATTTCTAAACCATCTTTAGATTTTTTTTTCCCCTATAATTTTCTCTATTTTTCATATTTATTCCCTAGTTTTATTTGCATTTTGATTTGTAACGCCTTCATTCCATTTCACCACCACGGACATGGCAGCAGAGGGCAACCTTGCCTCAGGGTGGCTTTGGAGCCCCCGCTGTGTCCAGGTGGGAGGGAAACAGGTTTATGGTTTTCCAAAACCAAGGGCTAAATCCTGTTTCCAGTATTGCAGCCTTCTACCTGAGGAGCTGCTTCTCTACTTCCTGTCTGGGTCCCGGGGCTTCCAAGGTGTCCTGAGAGCAGCACATCAGTGAGAAAATCCTCCAGGGATTGTCTGGCCCTTCCTGCAACTCCAGAGCTGTGTCTGATCTGGGGTTAAAACCCTTCAAAACCCTCCAAGGCTGCCATAGGGCTGTTTTTCCTATGGAGCAGCCCATAAATTCTCTAAATAAATATGGCATGTTAGAATGAAAGTACTATTTTCTACAAATTAAAAAACAAACAAACAAACACCCCCAAACAAAACAACAAAAAACCCCTCCCCTCCTCTCTGTCCCACTCTCACATGGTTGATGAAAATGAATGAACTTTATAATGGTTTTCCTGAGGGATAAGCACCCTCCAGAGCTGGCCTGTGGAATCTCCACCACCCCAGGTTTATTCCAGGTGTGCATCATTTTAACAACCCCTCAGGCTCGCCCAGACCTGCAGCCTCAGCCTGTGGAAAACTCGGTGGCTTTGTGCATTTTTGGTGTCCGTGTTCCTGACAAGCATCCCAGAAAGGGAATTAATCAAGGATGGGCCCTGCCTCAGGGGGGAACAATACAGTGCTGCGAGTCCTGGGCCATCAATCGCCAAGCTGAAGGCAGTAAGAAACACGTGACACTGGGTTTTGGGATTTATTCATCACTGTGATGCAAATGTATTCATTTTAAAATACAAAACGAGCAGAAGATAACCATTTTGGGTTGTGGGACTGTCATCTAGATCTTCTAAATTTCCATGTGCTGCTTTAAAACACCCTGGAGAAACCTGTGTCTCTGTTCCTCAAACAGGAGAAAGCCTTATATACCAATGGGGCCGGGGTGAGGAGAGGGGGATTTTCGATGCTTTCAGGGGGAATGAACTATCAGCAACCCCAGGACCTGCAACACCAGCTGGAAATGGGGCAAAACTTGGAGTTACATTGGTTTTCTTCAGCGTACGGTGATATTCCCGTAGAGAAGCTCTCCCAGGTTGCAGAGGTGACATTTTGTGTCAGCACCACGGGAGAAGGCAGCAGGGATGAACTGGCACGGGGATCCTTCTCCTGTGTCTCCTGTGCACAGGGGGAGCAGGCTGGTTTGATTTTTTTTTTTTTTTTGGTGGGANTTTTTTTTTTTTTTTGGTGGGACACATAGATACGTGCTTGAAGACTTTTAAAGCAAAAATCCTCTTCCCCCACCATCCCTGTTGGGCAGGACACTGTGGGAAACCCCAGGAGGAGCACCCTGCCCATCTCCTGTCCTATCATGCAGTCGAATCAAAGCTAGTTCAGTTCAGCATCTTCCTGGAGCGAGGATGGGGCAGGTTTTAGGTTACTGAGTCCTCCACATGCTCAGGTTTCTTGGGTGTCTCCCCATCAATGACCCTACCTAGAGCCAGCTGGGATTTTTTTCTCCAAAAAAAACCCCACCCCATTTTTTTCTTTCCTGGAAAGCCGACTCACAATGCACTCTGACTCATCCTCATACCTGGAGAGATCTTCCTTCCTGCCCAGGTGATGGGGAGTTGGGAGAACACAGCCTGAACTTTTGGGTGAGAGCCCAAGCCTCTGATACGCCAATGTTTTACCTGAAATCGAGTAAAGGCCTTGAGTGCCAGTTTTCCTGGCCTTAATCACCTTTCCGCTCTATCTTTGGCCTAAAATTCTCAGATGGTCTATTTAAAACTATTTCTTGGGTGAACTGGAACATACAAGAGATATGTGAGGTTTGAGGTGCTTTTTTTATATTTTAAAATGAATACGTTTGCATCACAGATGAATAAAAGAAACAAAGTAACTTGTTGCTTCCTGGAGATGCTTGGGATGAAGCAAGGGGAAGGTGGGAGAAGGAGAACCCTCACTGCAGATCAGCTCACACTGGTATTGCAAGATCAGAGTGAGCAATGGATTAAGCCTGAGTAAGATAGGCTTTACCTTAAAGTGGTTTCTGGTCAAAAACCAAAGTAGAAGCAGAATCTACCTTATATACCTTTGATTTATTTCCTTATCTGTAGCTGCTCAGAATGTTCCAAAGGCATCTTCTATCTCCATTCCCTGCCTTGTGTGTGCTCTCCTTCAAGTCACACAAATCCATCCCATTTCCATGCAATCCAGATGAACTGCAGGGGGTGAGGAGCAGCCAGGCTCAGCCCCAAGCACCTGGAAAGATGTGCAATGACACCAAGGTGTTACCTGGCACCAGCTCCTCCCTGCCGCTGGAAAAGGCTGTGGGGTGCCAGCAACTGCTGGTTTGTCCCCAGGGAGCAAAATCACATCACATCCTCGAGCAAGAGGCAAACTGAAATAAAAATGTGCCTCCTTCTTTTGTGGAATACTTTGGAACATTCCTGTACCCCCTGGAGCTGCCTGGAAAGGGTGGCCCGTATGTGCTCCTGGTACTCTGCAGCTTTTCTGCTCACCCTGGGCAGGGCAATGATGGTTTGGTTTGGTTTGGTTTGGTTTGGTTTGGTTTGCACACAAAGCAGCCTGCCTTGGGGTAGGTAATTCTCCGCTGTTCAAGGAGAGTTGGGAGGCTGGGATAGAGCAGCCAGCTGATCCATGCTGGTGCTTCCAGCCCATGGATGCTGGCACAGCTTCAGCATCACAGGACACGGCGACTCCCGTGCCTGGCGGGACCCAGCAGCGCTCAGCCCCGGCACAGCCAAACCACTCACATTTTCTGCCTGCTCTCCCAGTCAGGAGGAGAATGTTCTCCAGGCTGGAGATAAAGCTCCTGCCAGCTTGGTTTGACTCATGCTCTTGATGAGATTTCCCAGATGGAGGGGCTGGAGCTCAGGGGCAGCAGTGACTAACGCTGGCTCGATGACCTCTAGGCTGGGGTAGCTGCTGGCAGCTCTGGGAGCCTGTGGCACTCCGGATGCTCCTGTGGTTTT
This sequence comes from Picathartes gymnocephalus, assembly GCA_013390045.1. NCBI lineage: Eukaryota > Metazoa > Chordata > Aves > Passeriformes > Picathartidae > Picathartes > Picathartes gymnocephalus. The sequence continues at coordinate 88,528 of WEKY01028471.1, read as the reverse complement.
TGGAGAAACTCAGCCTGCTGAGCAGAGCAAGGCTGTGGCAAGGAGAAATTCCTTCCTAGCACCTCAAGAAGCTCAAGACTGTGGCCCTCTTCCCTTGCTCCTGCACTCCCTGGGCTGCCCATTACCAACATCCCCGGGCACGTTGCACTTTGGCCAGCAGACAAAATCCCTGATTCCCTCAGCCCAGTGCAGTCAGATGGTTATTTTGGGTCCAAAGTTCAGCTGCAGAGGCACACGACTGAGCAAACCACAGCACGGGGACAGCACTGACAGTAAAATGAGCTGAGCTGTGGGCTGTGGGCTGTGGGCTCTGTGCCTTAGGCAATAACCTTAGATTCTGTTTCATACACACACACATTCTTCATCTGTGCTTGGATTTCAAAGGATTTCAGCCTTTGCTGAAATCACATCAAAGCCAGCTTGTCCATGAGAGGCCTTAATTTTATCACAAAACCAAACCATGGTGCTCCTTGGTGCTGATAAATCTGTTCCTCAGCTACAGGTTGTTGCTGAGGTCTCTTCACTGCTCTCCTTTTAGCTGTCCTGCCCCACAAAATGCCATCCACAGCGAGATCTTTCTGCCTCCCAAGAGCATTAACTGCCCCAGTGTCCTCCACACACTGCTCTGGTGATCCCTGCATTTGGTAGGCATGGGGAATTCCCATGTACTCCATGCAGGGTGTCCTGAGGTCTCAGAGGAGAGGATATTGCAGGTGTTAACACCTATGGAGTGCTGTTTTTGGTGGTCAGGGATGAAGGGAGGCTGAGCTCTTCCTCAGAAGTGGAAATCACCTTTGCCCCTTTAGCTGCAGCCCCGGAATGCGGGTGGGGTGGGGTTTGCTGGTTTGCTGGGGAGAACATGGATCCCCCTAGTGTGAATGTGGGCATTGTTGGAGCAGTGTTTCACTGGGGTGGCAGGTCTGGAGGTGCACGGAGGGACACAGCCCAGATCTCAGTGCTAGACACCTCTGGGCTGGGAAAAACATTCATCTTCCTGAATAAATCTGGGAACTGAGCCCTCAGCTGCCAAATAGCGGGTTCCCCACTCCACTGAACTGTCCCAAATACCATCACGGAGCAGAGGATGGAGGGCTGGAACAGCTGACCTTTAAAGGTCCCTTCCAATCGAAACTATGCCATGACTCAATGATTCTATGACCTTTTATCTTCCCTGCACACCCCTGTTGTAACCAGAGGCCCCGTCCCCACAAAGCTCCATCCCTTCAATTAGAGCAGGATCCAGAAGAACGGGAGAGTGGCAGGAGGGAGCCTGGCAGGTGGGAGCATCTCTGGGGGGCTGCGGAGTTTCCCTCTTTGCTGCAGCAATAAAAGTGGAGAGGGTCTCCTCCCACTCCATCCCATCCAACAGCCCAGTGCTATCCTGTCCGATCCCCCAGATCCCACCTCATTCCATTCCATCCCACCACCCAATCCATCCCATCCCATCCCATCCCATCCCATCCCATCCCATCCCATCCCATCCCATCCCATCCCATCCCATCCCATCCCATCCCATCCCATCCCATCCCATCCCATCCCATCCCATCCCATCCCATCCCATCCCATCCCATCCCATCCCATCCCATCCCATCCCATCCCATCCCATCCCATCCCATCCCATCCCATCCCATCCCATCCCATCCCATCCCATCCCATCCCATCCCATCCCATCCCATCCCATCCCATCCCATCCCATCCCATCCCATCCCATCCCATCCCATCCCATCCCATCCCATCCCATCCCATCCCATCCCATCCCATCCCATCCCATCCCATCCCATCCCATCCCATCCCATCCCATCCCATCCCATCCCATCCCATCCCATCCCATCCCATCCCATCCCATCCCATCCCATCCCATCCCATCCCATCCCATCCCATCCCATCCCATCCCATCCCATCCCATCCCATCCCATCCCATCCCATCCCATCCCATCCCATCCCATCCCATCCCATCCCATCCCATCCCATCCCATCCCNGCTCCGCTCGCCGCTCCGCCGGCCCCGCTCGGCCCCGCTCGGCTCCGGCCCCCCGCCCCGGAGTGGCTGCGGCGGGGCCAAGCCGCGCCCCGCTCCCGCACTATAAAAGCGCGGTGCGCCCCGCGAAGCAGGTACCGGGCCGCTCCGCTCCTGCAGCCTCCGCGGGTCCGGGAGGAGGAGGAGGAGGAGGAGGGAGGAAGGGGGGGGCCGGGTCCTGCTTTCTCCCCCCCGCGCCTCCCCCGAACCCCGATGCCGCCGGCCTGAGCCCTGCGAGACGATGCTGCCGCTGCTGCCGCTGCTGCTGCTGGGCGCCCCGGGGCTGAGCCTGACCTCGGGGGGACCCCCGGACCCCGACTCCGCGCTGGTCACTCCCCTCCGCCTGGACCCCGACATCAACGGGCCGGCTTATTTCAGGGGGGGCCCGGCCGAGCCCCCCCGGGGGGGGCAGGCGGTGGTGATCCAGCTCTCGGCTTTCGGGGAAGATTTCTACCTCCACCTCTCCCCCGACGCCCGTTTCATCGCGCCCGCCTTCGCCGCCCACTACCTGGGGGCGGCCGCCCGCCCGCTCCCCGCGCTCCGCCACTGCTTCTACTCGGGGGATGTCAACGCCGACCGCGAGTCCTTCGCCGCCCTCAGCCTTTGCGGGGGGCTCCGGGGGGCTTTCGGCTACCGGGGAGCCGAGTACCTGATCAGCCCGCTGGCCGGCGGGGCGGCCGGGGGACTCCATCGCCTGCAGCGCCGCAGCCCCGGCCGCCCCGTCGGGGCCGGAGCATCCCGCTGCGCCGTGGGCTCCGGGCTCACCCCCGGCGTGCTGCAGGCGCTCGACAAGTACCGGGGGCGTGCGGGGGGGAAAGGCGGTCGGGCCAAGCGCTTTGCCTCGGTCCCGCGTTACGTGGAGACTTTGGTGGTGGCCGACGAGTCGATGGTGAAGTTCCACGGGGATGACCTCCAGCACTACCTGCTCACCCTGATGGCCACGGCCGCCCGCCTCTACAAGCACCCCAGCATCCGTAACCCCATCCAGATCTCCGTGGTCAAGTTCCTCCTCATCGGGCAGGACGACAAGGGGCCCAAAGTCACCAGCAACGCCGCCCTCACTCTCCGCAACTTCTGCGCCTGGCAGAAGAAGTGGAACAAGGTCAGCGACAAGCACCCCGAGTACTGGGACACCGCCATCCTCTTCACCAAGCAGGTGGGTGCAGGGGGGTGGCCCGGAGGAGCTGTCCCCCCCTGTCACGGAGCCCTGCACTGGGCTAAGGCGTTCTACCACCTGTGTGCACGATGGGGGAGGTTGTGCGTGTGCCTGATCCCTCTTTCCCAAGGGAACCTCCACTGTCTGATGCTGGGGTGGGGGGAGTGGAGGCATGGAGCAAGCCGACTTGAGCCAGCCCTTGCTGTCCCCTGGGCAGGTTTTGGCTAGCAGCCTGGAAAAATCCCTACCATGGGGTGAATGAGGCCGGGAGGTGTCCAAAGGCAGGTTGCCCCACGGGCAGGAACCTGCCACTCTATCCCCTGCCTCCGTGCAGGAGCCTTGGCAGCAAGTGCCCTGCAACTCTGCCTGCACCCTGAAATGAGAGGTCTGAGCCCAGAAGAGGAGGAGCATGGTCCCGCTTCCCCCTCCCCAGCTGGGAAGAGCTCACAGTGCCACCTGCCAAGAAAAAACCTCTCCCTGCTTCCTCTGACTCACGCGCGAGGTCCTCCTGAGAACCTGGACCTCTCCTCAGCGCTGGCTGCGCTGCATGGACCCGGTTCAGGGCTGGGAGTGAAGCACCAGAGATTCAGCCAGCGCTGCAGCCCTCAAGTGGGGGAGAGGAGAGGAGAGGGCCAGTGCCACCCCTGCCGTAGGCTGGCTGCATCCCTGTGCTGGGAGAGGGCCTTGGAGCAGCCTTTGGCGTGGCTCCGTGGTGATGTGGGGTGCGGGACGAGCTCTGCATCCTCCCACCCCATAAACTGGGTGACACCGAAGCTTCCAGAACCTCCCCCCGTTGCTGCCCCGTAGTCCTGTCTCAGCGTGGACATCAGTCCAGAGCCTGCATCCCAAAATCACCGATGGGATGGGAGGAGGATGAGCCCAGCTTGGAGGACACAATCACATCTTATCCTGGCTGCAGCAGGCTTTGGCAGCAAAGGCTCCTTGCATTTTCCTCCTATCCCTGCCCAGATGTTTTTGGATTAGGGACAGGTCAGGAACTCCCCTCAGCGGCAGGGAGACCATGCCCAAAACATTTTTCCAGGTCAAGCACTTGTGGGTGGGAAGGATATAGTGTCCAGCTCAGTTCAGCTGTCCCTAGCCTGGGCTCAGCAAGGGCTGACAATGGCCTGGAGCAGGAACGATGCTGTGCAGGATGTGTGAGATCTTGTCCTGTCTGTCTTCTTGTCCCCCACTGCCCCGGGCCAGCTGTAAATCCTATGGGACCACAGACAGGATCGAAGCCCAGGCTGCTGGAGCAGCTCAAAGAAGAGGACACTGCTGACACCTCTGCAGGGACGAGCCAGCTCCACCTCTGGTGGAAACCCAGTGAGGTCACTGGAGCTGCACATGGGACAGTGTCGGTCCCAGTGATTCCAAAGATGTGGATCACGTCTGGGCTGCATTTTTTACACATTGTTAAACCATCCATTCCTGAAATCCCAAAGCAAGCTCAATGCAAAGGCACACGGTCAGGGAGACATCTGCCTTCCTTGAGTGCATCCATCTGTGGTCCCCTGACAGCCTGAAGCTTATCTTCCTGCCAAAATGCTGTTACATAAGCCCCCGACTTAAATTTCACCTCCAGGCTGGTTGATAGGCAGTTTTCAGTTGTGCTGATGAGTTGCTGATGAATGGGGCTCTCTTACTGCTTGGATTTGCTTCCTCCCAATGTCGGTTGATGAATGATGGATTTGCCTTTTGGAAGCTCAGTTCTGATCCGCTGCTGGGTGCAGATGTCCCTTTCTACCTGAGCTGCTGCTTGTTGGAGGGTCCTGCAGAGCATCCAGCCTTCAGCTGCCTCCCTGCCTCCTGGAAATATCCCTGCACACCACAGCAAAGGGCTTGTCCCTTCTTCCCAGCCCTCCTGGACCTCGATGTCTCACCTTGCTGCACATCTTTGCTTTGCTGCAAAACCAAAGGGATGTTGCATGAAGGAACATCTGGCTGCAGCCTAGCATATGGAAGATGCTGTGGGGGAATTTGGAAACTGTAGCTCAAGCCTCAGCTTTTCGGAGTTGCTTTGGATGCACACAGGAAGCCTCTGGTAGGGAGAGTTCTTTTGACTGAGTAGGTGAATTAATGCACGGCCCGCAAAGATCCCCCAAACCGACCTGTGGAATGTCTTGAGAAGTTCACCAGGGATGACGAAAAGCCTTGGAAGGTCCCATATAGGAAGGTCAGGCTGGCAGGACAGTGCTGGTGCACTGGGCAGGTTGTCTGCAGCCCCTCAGGGGACCAAGCATCCTCCGTGTATCTGTGCCGGCAGGGCGGGGTGCTGGTGACAGCGAGCGAAGGCAGAGCCAGCTCCTTGCACGGTGCTTTCCCACCCTAAACCTCTTCCATTTCTCTCTCCTCCCCTCCTGAGCAGCCTCGACACCTGGCAAGGCTGAAGGAGGTGTTCAGGTCGGGGGTCAGGACCTCTCATTGAAGCCCAGAGATGCTGCATGGCATCCCCAGGCTGTCCTGAGGAGGCTGTGGTGGGGAGTGAAGGACAGCCCCTTGCAGAGGCGCTGGAAGTGTGTCCCAGCGAGGCTCAGAGCGGGAAGTGGGTCAGTGTGTCAGTGCAGGTGCTGGGCCGGGAGCCAAAGCTCGCTGTGCTGGAAAGGAAAGAACTCTTCAAAGAGCAGTGAGCGGGGAGCTGCGAGCTGCGGCGCTGTGACGTTCCTCTCCGTGCCCCATCCTCACCCCCAAGCCCCCAGCGCTGGGGACAGCACGGGCAGGGGGCCTGGGCAAGCTGCAGCCCCGGATTGGCTCAGCGTGGCCATGGCACTGGCTCTTGGTGGTGTTTTGGGACGGGGACTCTGCACCTGGGCTTGCCAGTGCCATTTATTAACCTGTGCTCACCGGTGGTGGCCCTGCCTCTGCAACGTCGGCTTGCCACCTCTTTTGCCGGCTGTCACTGATGTATGATGGGATCAGGGATGCAGCAGGGTCCCATCTGCTCAGGAAAATTGCAGAGCAAAGCACTGAACCCGGTTGTTTGACAGGGTTTTCCACCACCGGTGCAGACCCAGACGTTTCTTCACGTCACCTCTCTGGAGATCCCGGTCTTGCCTGTTCCTCCACACTCCGTAGCCCCAGGTCTGCTGTTAAAGCTATCTCAGCCCTGGCTGGGGCTCTCTGAAGTCATCAGGACTATTATTTACCCACGGCTGAACCTGCCTGCGCAGGAATGCCTTCAGCTTGGAAACCTTGCTGGAAATATTGGCAGAGCAGCTCCTGCAGGATTTTGAGCAACCCAGGCGCTTTGGCTGGGCAAGTGCTGAGCATGAATCACACTTATTTATAGCATGGGAGCGCCCAGCGAGTCCCTTACTTTTCTTTTCATGTGGAAAACAGCTCCCTGGCCACTGCATGGCCTCCCCGGCAGCTCTGGGGCAGCACCAAGGGAGGGGATGATGCTCCAGCCCTCCCAAACCAAAACCACACCCCAGCAGGGGAAGGGAGCACCTGGGACAAGGTTACTGCCAGGCTGCAGCACTGGTGTGTCTTAAATGGACTTTTTTTTAGCACAAGCACCTGTAGAAGGACAGGTATGCCTATGAGGAGACCCTTCCCAATGTCTCTCCTTGCAACATCAATGTAGGATCTGGCTGTCCTCGGTTTGGGGGTGAAAGCCTGGGCTGGTTCCTCCTTTGGCCAGCTGGGGTTGGTTGGTCCTTGAAGGATGGCCACAGAGTGTCTTAGAGAGGCAGGAGCACTTTCTTTACCCTTGGAAACCTCTGGACCTGGCCCAGGGCTTTCTTGTTCCTTGGAAGAAGTTGAGAAATGAGATTAAGAAGTGGCTCAGCCCTAAGTCCAAGGCCAGATGTGTTCTTGTCCACCCACCTGGGTCTAGTCCTTGAGCTCACACTTAAGAAGAAGGGAACCAGGCTGGCTCCTCCGTGACAAAACCAGCTCCACCCTGGCTGGAGCAGCTGTTTGGGTAGGAAAAGCTGTTGCTGAAGGCAGGGCAGGATGCTACACACATCCCTGGTGATGTGTGAACACACCGTTGCAGCCTGGGCTGGCTCAGGACTGAGGTTTCCTGTTTCCGTGTCCTGGTGTGGGTCCCATCCCTTTGGGCTCCCTGTGGGGGGCCAGGGATGAGGTGGGAAAGGGGAACCGCAACGTCTGTGCTGTCCCCAGGACTAACCCCTTCCCTCTGTGACTGGCAGGACCTGTGTGGGGCCACCACCTGTGACACGTTGGGAATGGCAGACGTGGGCACCATGTGTGACCCCAAGCGCAGCTGCTCCGTCATCGAGGACGATGGGCTGCCCTCGGCTTTCACCACCGCCCACGAGCTGGGTAAGGCTCCCAGCTCTCCTCTTCCTCTCAAGAGGAATTCCAGGAGCTGGCAGGGTTCAGAATAGCCCTGGTTTCAGCCTCGGGGAGATGTGACAATAGGAGGTATCTGGTGATAGGGAAACTCTGTCTTGGGTACAAGACGACCCCTGAGCCAGGTAGGAAAGGGCTGCTGAGGAAGCAAAAGGCTTTGCTCTCATGGTTGCTACCACAGCTGGGTTTCCAGGATCCAGGAGTCCTGAAATAACAGGCAGAGGGCACACCTACCTCTGGGAGGAGGAGACAGCGGGGCAAGTGCTGAAGTCACCTGTCACCTTCTCTTCACAATTTCGCTTGCCCTTCCTTTTCCATGTGCTTTCCATGTGCATGAGGCATTGGGCAGAGAGCTGGAACGTTTGCTGACTCTTCTGGGCTGTCCAGAGCTGCAGTCCTTGCAAGAGTCTGCCCGACTCCATGTCTCAGTCTCCCCTGAAAGAAGCTGGGGGTGATCCCTGCTCATCGTGCCGTGCTGGGTTGTTCACGCTGCCTCCCTTATCCCACCCCCAGGCCACGTGTTCAACATGCCCCACGACAACGTGAAGGCCTGTGAGGAGGTCTTCGGCCGGCTGAAGACCAACCACATGATGTCCCCCACCCTCATCCAGATCGACCGTGCCAACCCCTGGTCAGCCTGCAGCGCTGCCATCATCACCGACTTCCTGGACAGTGGCCACGGTGAGCCCTCCCGTGCACCCTCTACCTGTGTCCCTACCCCGTAGGAACAGGTGTCCTCCCTATCCCTGCAGGTGGTTACTGGGAAAAGATGGTTGGCTGTAGAGCACTTCCTCTCCTGGCTCCATAAACAAATTGAGAAGGAAATGGGAGGTTGGCAGCATTTCTGTAGCATCCAGACTTCCTGGGTGTCCCCAGCAGGGACATCTGCACTCAGGCTGCTGGCACAGCTCCATGGCATCAACAGGAGATGGAATCACCTGTGTCTGGGATACAGCCAAGATCGAGGGCATCCCTGGGGTAGTTTTGGCCCAATCCCTCCCTCATCTCCCCGCAGCGGTGCTTTCCCTCCCCTGTCTGGTCCATACAATGCCCCAGGACCCGGTAGAACCCCTCTCCCCATTCCTGCAGGGGACTGTTTGCTGGACCAGCCTGCCAAACCCATCCCTCTGCCCGAAGACCTGCCGGGGACAAGCTACAGCCTGAACCAGCAGTGTGAGCTGGCCTTTGGGGTGGGCTCCAAGCCCTGCCCCTACATGCAGTACTGCGCCAAGCTGTGGTGCACGGGGAAGGCGCGCGGGCAGATCGTCTGCCAGACCCGCCACTTCCCCTGGGCCGATGGCACCGGCTGCGGCGACGGGCGCTTCTGCCTCAAGGGTGCCTGCGTGGAGAGGCACAACGTCAGCAAGTACAGGGTGAGTGCTGTGCTGGGAGCCCCGAAAACACCCCGCAGGGTCCCTCAGTAAGTACGGGGTGAGTACCTATGCCAGGAGCCCCAAAAACACCCCTCAGGGTCCCTCAGTAAGTACAGAGTGAGCCCCAAGAACATCTTGTAGGGTCACTTCAAGCAGGTGCTGGCAGAGCTATCCCCAGTCTCCTGGTGGTGGAGACCCAGCGTGGGAGCACTGCCGTGGAAAGAGCAGGAGATCCCTTGGGTATCATGTGTTTCTCAAGGAGTGAGGATGCTGCTCCGCTCCAGCCAGCCCTGGGCAAGTTTCACAGAATCTGTTGTGTTGGAAGGGACCCACAAGGGTCATTGAGTCCAACTACTGGCCCTGCTCAGGATCATTCCCCAGAGTCACATCACATGCCTGACAGCACTGTCCAAATGCTTCTTGAGCTCTGGTAGCCTTGGGGCTATGGCCAGTGCCCTGGGGAGCCTGTTCCAGTGCCCAAGCACCCTCTGGGGGAAGAACCTTTTCCTAACATCCAACCTAAGCCTCCCCTGACACAACCTCAGACCACTCCCTTGGGTCCTGTCACTGGTCACCACCGAGCAGAGATCAGCGTCTGCCCCCCGGATTCCCCTCACAAGGAAGGTTCGTGGGCGGTTGGAGGTTTCGCTTGTGCAGGGGTGGCTCCACGTGTGGAGATGATGGGTGCGCAGCACTCGATGCTGTCCATCCCCGCAGGTGGACGGCGGCTGGGCCAAGTGGGCGCCCTACGGGCCGTGCTCGCGGACGTGCGGCGGTGGGGTGCAGCTGGCCCGGCGGGAATGCACCGACCCCGTGCCGGCCAACGGGGGCTCCTACTGCGAGGGCATCCGCGTCAAGTACCGCTCCTGCAACCTGGAGCCCTGCGCTGCTGCAGGTAAGGGCTGGAGCTCGCCTTGGGCCCCAGAAAATTAGAGCCAGAGGTCCAGGCTGGTGCCCAACACCACATCCCTGTTATTTTCAGTGCCGGGGAAGAGCTTCCGTGAAGAACAGTGTGAGGCTTTCAATGGCTACAGTCACAGCACGAACCGCCTCACTGCCTCCGTCTCCTGGGTTCCCAAATACTCCGGTGTCTCGCCGCGGGATAAGTGCAAGCTCATCTGCCGGGCTAACGGCACCGGCTACTTCTATGTGCTGGCACCCAAGGTTGGTGAGAGACCCCCAGGGTCCGTGCCTGGACTGTGGGATGGCTCCGGTGTGCCTGGAAATGAACAGATTGTCCTTGTCTGGTGGGTGGATGTTAGATGAGGTGGTAGAGAAGGGGAGTCCACCAGTCTGGTATGAACCAGCTTGGGGTTGGAGTTGGTCCATGGAGGGTCTTCCTCTGGAGGATGTCATTTTTACCTCTTGCAAAGGTGCCTCTGGCATATTCCTGTAGTCCTGGGATAGAGGATGATAGGTTGGGTACTGGGAAAGCAATGGGAAGGACAGGGTGGGGATCCAGACATGGGACTGAGCGGGGTGGTGTTAGCAGAGTCCCCTGTGCAGCTTGTTCCCTGCAATGGAAGGGGCAGAAATTCTGTAGGTGGGAGCAGAAAAGGGATGTAGACACCCTAAAAATCCTGCCTGTAAAGTGGAACATGAGCAAAGAGCAACATGGTGCCTCCTGGCGTCTCCTCAGGACCTGTTGGATGGATTGGGGTGGGATGGACACAGCTGGAGGGCCTCGGGGGGTGTGAGAGGGAAATGCAGCAGCTTGTTTTGCTCACCTGGTTTAGGTTGTGGATGGCACCCCTTGCTCCCCGGACTCCACTTCAGTCTGTGTCCAGGGCAAATGCATCAAGGCGGGCTGTGACGGGAAGTTGGGCTCCAAGAAGAAGTTTGACAAATGCAGCGTCTGTGGAGGAGACAACAAGAGCTGCAAGAAGGTCTCAGGCTTGTTCACCAAACCCATGTGAGTGTTTGGTGACCATGTGTGCTTCCCCTACTCCCAGCTCTGCTGTTTGGTGTGGGGGGTGCAGGAAGGTCATGGTGGTGCCTGAAGTGGCTACCTGGAAACAGAGGCTAGACAGGAGTAAGAGAGTAAAGGTGGATATTTATTTGAAGGCCTTCAAAGGCACACCCTGGGGAGCCACAGGCTGCCACCGCACCCCAAGATAGACCCCCAAGATGGACGACAAGTCACGAGTTCTTACCCCAGTTACAGGTTTTGGTCCATTTGCATATCAGCATAAATTCGCCAATTAAAACTTCAGCTACTGATGGAATTCTCCCTGGCTTGCCCCCCTTTCTCAAGATGTTGGTTTACACGTTCTGGGCCCAGCACAGTCCGAATTGTCCTTGAAGAGCCAGCCTGGAGAGGTTTGTTATGTCTGTCATAATCTGAGAGAGCAGCAGCTCACAGGCTACAAGACAGTTCAGAGTTACACACTAAGTACTACAGGATTTGAGCAATATGGAAGTTAAAATCCAAGGCATCAATGGAGATGGTGAAGGGATAAATCCATTTAGCTCTATCCTGAGCAAAATCTGCTGGTGCTCGTGTACATGTCTGCACAGAGACCTGGGCTGGCTCTGAAGGAGAAACAGGACACATTTAATGTTCTGTTGACTTCTGCTGATGGAGTGCTGTTGAGCCAGAGGAGCTGAAGCATCTTCCTGTAGCTGGGTGACATCAGCCTAGACAAAACTCAGTGCGGGGAGGAGATTCAAAATGGTCTTCACAGGAAGAAGACAAAAGGAGGGGTGGGAGGATCTCAGGGCTGCAGCTGTAGAGGGCTGAAGTAATGCACGATGTCCCTGTGCCTGATGTCCTGCCCTGCCTGCTTTCCTCTTTCAGGCACGGCTACAACTTTGTGGTGGTCATCCCCGCGGGCGCCTCCAACATTGACATCCGTCAGCGGGGCTACAAAGGACTCATCAGCGATGACAACTACCTGGCGCTGAAGAACGCGCAGGGCAAGTACCTGCTGAACGGCCACTTCATCGTCTCGGCCGTCGAGAGGGACCTGATGGTGAAGGGCAGCGTCCTGCGGTACAGCGGCACCGGCACCGCCGTCGAGAGCCTCCAAGCCTTCAAGCCCATCCAGGAACCCCTGACTCTGGAGGTGCTCTCCGTAGGAAAGATGACTCCTCCTCGGGTACGCTACTCCTTCTACCTCCCCAAGGAGAGCAAGGAGGACAAGTCCTCCTACAAGAAGGACGGCAAGACCCCGCCGGACCTCAACAACAGCGTCCTCAGCCTGTCCAACCGCTTGGACGGTGGGAGACCGAGCTACAAACGGCCCTCCTACAAGTGGGCGGTGGGTGGTTGGGAGGCGTGTTCTGTCACCTGCGGCGATGGCTTGCAGAAGCGCTCGGTGGCTTGTCGCAACTCCTACGGCCAGCCGGCCGCTGAGTGTGACGCGGCGCAGCGCCCCGCTGACGTCCGGCTGTGCGGGGAGCCCTGCCCGGCCTGGGAGGCCGGACCGTGGTCTCCTTGCTCCAAGAGCTGCGGTCGGGGCTTCAAGAGGCGGGCGTTGAAGTGCTCGGTCCCGACTGGGCGCCTGCTGCCGCGGGAGAGTTGCAATTTTCGGAGGAAGCCACAGGAGTTGGATTTCTGCACCTTGAGGCCGTGCTGAGCAGGTCAGGGGTGTCTGCAAGGAAGGGCATGGTGTTCCCATGGCTGGGTGCAGCTGAGCAGCAGCCAGAGGTTGGGAGTGGGGGAGATGTCCATAGCACATAGCAAAAGGGGGAAAAAAAAAAGAAAAAATGGGAATAAAAAGGGACTTGGGTGTGGGGGCAACCCCATGCACCTGGGAGAGAGGGCTTTTACCAACCAGGTCACTTGGAGACAGAGCAGGAATGAACATCTACCTCGAAGCCACTGAACGACATGGAAACCACCGGTGGAGGCTGGGAACTGGGGGGGGACAGATGGAAACGAGGAGGATCATCACTGCCTGTGACGGATCTGTGGTACAGGCAGGGAGGTGCCCCGAAATTGCACAGATGAAGCCTCCCCCCGCATTCCCAGGACCAACCCTACCTCTCTTCTCCCTGGACTCCCCCAACACTCATGCTAAACGGGACCAAAAGGATTTACCAATGCAACGACCACCGGTGCGATGAGGCGCTGGGACTGATGCCTTCAGGGCTCGCTGGTGGGGACTTTGTTGTCCCAGCAGCATCCCTGGGCCAGGCTGGAAGGTGGTGGCTTTATTTTCATTCTCTCCTCGTGTTTATGACCTGACCAGTGTAAATTTTATGGTGCTTAACTCTTTATTTTTTTAACCTCCTTCCTCCCCTCCTGATGGATGTAAACCTTGCATAGCAAGGCTGGTGTTATTCCCAGGGGATGTCACCTGCCTGAGGTTTCCTATGGTGCTTTGGGATGGGGCTGTGTGAACATCTGGATGCTCCTTTACACCCTGGTCCAGGTGAAGCTTTTCAGGGCTAAAAGGGATCACGTTGGACCTGAGGTTTGAGCTGTCGTTCCAAAAAAAGAAACAAACAACTGTGCTGTATTTCCACAGGGTCAGACACAGCCCCCCCACCCCAGTCACTGATACTTTGCTTTGCTCTGAAAATGGTGCTCAGTGCTTAATGGGACCAGTATGTCATGCCTACAACTCCCACAGCCTCCAGCCTTTAACCAGGCTGGGGTATTTTTCCTCTGTGTGAAGCCTCCCTGAGACATCCTGAGCTCTGCCAGAGCTGGGGTGACTTCCCTGGCATCACTTTTGAGCTGAGGGAGGGATAGATTAATTTGGGTCTTTGGCTTTCCTGGGGAAAAAGGGGCTCAGCAGGGTTCAGGCATGCAGGGAAAGAGGGACTGCTGAACCTCTTGCTGCTGCAAAGCATCTACAACCAGTTTCCCCCTCCAGTTATTCTGGGGTTATTCTGTACCTCTGGGGTTATTCTGTACCTCTGATTGTTCTGTAGCATCGTGCCCGTTGTGGTCAGAGGCTGTTTTACCTCTCCCAAACCCCGTTTAAGCCATCATTTAGGTCTCTTGCTAAGATCAACTCATCAGGCACCACTGAATGTTTTGCTTTGTCACTGACGAAGGTGCCTCTTAATCAACGAGCTGTGACTGTCAGCAAGCCAAAGCTTCTGGGTCAAGCTGTGCAGTTCCTGGGATCAGCAGAAAGGTGTTTTCGGGATGAGACACAGATTTTGGGTAGGCAGAAGATGCCATCTCAGCAAGTAGAGGCTTGGAGCCTGCTGTGCTTGTTGAGTCCTTTGGAGGTACAACGTGGAAACTCCGTTGCCCCTTGGGTGGCTCCAGAAGGTCTCCAGCTGTGGGCAAGGTGAGAATGGCAAGGAACGGGACAGGTGGAATGAGGGTTCTCTTTTCAGGTCATTCCAGCAGCTCACAAACGCCTCGTGACAATGTTTGTGGGCTCATCCTCCCTGGATCGAAGTCATGCCTTTTTCAACACAATCATATTTTAGGTCTCCACGCTGCTCCGCAGAGCCAGGAGCAGATGTTGTGGTTGCTCTGCACAGCAGGGAATGGGAGTTAATGTTCTTAGGAAATCCCTTCCAGGTCCCCATTCCCCTGAACATACCACCCATTTTCCGAGGGTTTTCCTGCATATCTGAGCCCGCTGTGCTTTCCTCTGGGGACAGAGCTCTGAGGAGCTGCCCTTTAGTGTCCTGCCATCCCACAGCTGGCTTCTAAGCCACCAAGAAGTTGTCAGCCTCATTTCTGAGGAGGGAAAGGATTCCTTGAGTGTGGTTCTTTTGCTGAGGGTGCAGCAGAAGGACGGAGATGCCGATGGTACTGGCTGCTTTGTGTATACCATGTATACTGAACATCGATCTCTGCTGTTTGTGCATCAATAGCAAACCTGAAATAAATCTGTATTTAAAGTTACACCTGCTTCCCAGGGGGACACGTGCCTGCAAAGTTGTTTTGTTGGAGGCTGCAGGGCATTCCTTGTCTTATTGCGATCCTGACCCCTTTATAGTGTCAGCTCATTAACTAAAGAACAAAACCATCACCTTTAAAAGCCCAGCAGGTTCATTCTGACTTGGTTCTGCTACAGGATTGGTTATTGGTGAAAAAGAAACCCAACCTGAAGGAGCCCAGTGGTGAATCAGTCCCTGTGAGCCCCAAGGGATGTTAAATGAAGGAGGCCGCTTTGCCTTAGGCTTGAATCAGGATGTTCTTTTGTCAGGGTGACAGGAATACAGAGTGAAAGGGTTGATGTGAAGTGGAACAGCACTCTCACATCCTGGAACAACCCTGTCTGTGTGTTCCTCCCAAAGTTCTCAGCACACCCTCCCTGAGTCAGAGCACCGGGGCCAATGGTGAGATAAAGCCCTCCCTTTTCCTGGGATGTGTCAGCTCAGGGATGCCTGATGTCACCCCCTCCAGCTTTCAGCAGGTTGCCTGGGGTTTTAGTTTCCCCCTGCAAATGCAATTTCTTTCCCCATTATGTTGTAATGATTTGGCAAATTCCATGTGTTTTATTGTGGAGGGAAAGCTCAGTTTGCTTTTCATCATCATAGAATCCCAGAATGGTTTGTGTTGGAAGGGACCTTGAAGATCATCTCATTCCATCACCTTCTGCCATGAGCAGGGACACCTCCCACTATCCCAGGCTGCTCCAAGTCCCATCCAACCTGACCCTGGACACTTCCCAGGATGGGGCAGCCATGGCTTCTCTGTGCCAGGGCCTCACCACCTTCACAGGGAAGAATTTATCCCTAATGTTTAATCATAAAGAAACACACACAACTGAGAACCTTTCCCCTCAGCACCTCCTACAGGGATATAAAGGATTTATTACCTGTGCCTGCCCTCACAACAGAGTTCATTTTCTCCCCAAATATATCCCACACTGCAAAAGCACCAGCTGCAAATGACTTTATTGGGAACAGGGAGGGAGATTTCCACCCGGTATAGCTATAACTTTTGCCTAAAGTATCTGTTCAGGAGCAGAAAATTAAGTTAAAACTATCACCTTGCTCCTTCAGGTGACAGCCCCACACTTTTAACCAGATGCCCTAAAAGATCACCCAGAGGGACAAAAACCACACACAATCCCCAAGTGTTCACCTGGTGAGGAAGAAGTAAACCCAGCATGGAGGCCAGAAACGCCCTGTGGAAGGGAAGGGGAGGTTTGGGCAGAGAAAGCTGGTGATGGCTTTGTGGGGCTGAGCCAAACTGAAAAGATTACATTTTTTTAATTTAAAAAATTAAATTAATTTAATTTAATTAAGCAGGTGGGTGACACAGGTGATGTCCTGCATCCGTATCAAGCCTCAAGCCGCAGGAACAGGCTCCTAGTGCAGGAGGAATGACGTGGAGCATCAGATTCTCTCTCCAGGAAGAAGGGGTGGCTTTTCCCTGTGTCATGAGATGCTGCCATGGATGCTTCTCCGGGTTCCTCGTTTTCCAGCGCTAAAAGGTTTCATTGCTTCTTCCCTTCACTGCGAATTTGTCGTCTTTGGATTCTCTAGTACCTAATAAAGGACTGAACTGGCTGCTTTTCCCTTTAGGGGACACTGATGTGCCTTCACCCGCGGGGAAGTGAAGGTCAGGATGGTCTGATAGAGAAATGGGCAGAGACTCATCCCCACAGGCCAAGGAATCATGCCCAGGAATCCCCATTTTGGTCCAAATCCATCCCTGGCTGAGCTGGGGAGCTGAAGATGGCTTGGGCAGAGCACACCAAATGTCTTTAGGAAGCTAAAACTCAATCCTACCTCTGGGACTGCCTGCAAATCTGCTTGTTTACATTTTTCCTATGCTGAAACCCAAGAAACTTAAAATTTTTTTTTTTTAAAAAAGGGATTACCTGGAGTGTAAGGGAGAGAAACTATGGAGGGTGAGGGAAACACTCCTGCCTCATCTGGTGTTCTGGTCCAGGGCTTCGATGTGGCCGTGGATCAGCTCCCTGAGGTTGGGATGCTGTCTTGCTATATTTATATCTCTACATACACACACACATAAATATATATTACTGCCATTACTATTAATAATAATTATAATTACTGGGCTTTGCCAGGAGACAAAAGCAAAACCAGACGTACAATTGAACAACTGGACCTAATTGATAACACATGTCCTGCAGAAAACCTCTCCTGGGAGAAGAAATAAACTGGGAAGGGCTCTGCTGAGCCTGGGAAAATGGGAATGTTCACTTCAGCTTGGGGATGTGAAACAAAACGTTGATGTGGACCCAGGGTGTGAAACCCCAGCTCCTCTTCCCATTTTCTTCAGCAGCTCTCCTGCCACTGACACCTCAATAACGCAGCTCCAGCTGGTTCTTCCTGAATCTGGCAAAAAAATCCTGCTCTTCAAGCAGAAAAGGCCTTTTTCCCACTCTGGCACCTCCGAGAATGATCTGAATCCTCGGTCGGGCAGTCCGAGACAGCCCGGGCAGCTTTTCTGGTTGGGATGGAGACGAGTTCCAGCAGGGCTGTGGGACCAGCTGGGAAGGGATGCCAAGCCCCAGGCAGTGCCGCCCCCCTGGCGGTGCCGGCCTTTGCAGCAGACTAAACTTCCCCTGTTGTCCTCCCAGCCAACAAACCGACACGTTCCCACAAGCATTTCTGCTGGTTTTTTTTTTTTTTTTTTAATTTTTTTTCTAATTATACAACACGGTCAGTGCCAAATTGATCTGGCCGACACTAATCTGGCAGGCAGAGCTCAGGGATTTATGGCAAGCAAACTCCCACCTCTTACTGACCAGCGGCAGGAGTAGGATTTTATCTTTTTGGAGTTCTCCATCCCATACTTTCTCTCCTATGAGTGCATAATCCTGGGAGAAGCAATGGCAGGAGGAGAGAGACGGCGTCAGCATCTCGGAGGGAATGAGTTGAGTAAATCAGGCAGCTGTTAAAGATTATAATCCTTAATTAGGTAAAAAACCCTTGGAAATTGCAGCCATGGGGTGAGTGGTGAGAGCTTTCCAGCCAACTCCTGGGGAAGGTGCTGCCTTTGGATTTAGCCTAATTAATATCAAGTTCAGCCAAGCAAGCCTGGGAGGTGGATGGGCTCCCAAATGGTTTTTTAATGTGCCTTGATTATTTTTTAAAGGTTTTTTTTTTCTTTTCCCCCCACTTGTAAATGAATTTAGCGCTGGTGAAAGGTGTTGGATTGACAGCCCTGGAAATGTAAGTCCTCAAGGAACAATGTTTTGGAGTTGTGAAGGGAACAACACTGTGTGTAAACCAGACGTAAGGGTTATTACTCACAGTAACAGCTGCTTTTTGCTCTAAATTAAAAAAATAGAGACCTCAGGGATTCATCAGAGCATCTGAGACATTTTCAGGTGGCTGAAGCATTGGGCACAGTCGGAGCTGGCTGAACAGCCAAGTGTCCCCAAGCTGCTGAGGTACTCAGGGGCACGTTTCAGTATTTAATTGCTATTTTCACTTTAAAAACTGCACATTTATTTCAGCACTTAAGCACGGTCTTAATGCTGAGCAGGGCCCTCGGCACCTCTCTGCTCAACACAGCCTGTAAGCAAAGCTGGAAGCTCCCACCGAGGCTGAATGGAAGCCTTTGGGGTGCACAGAGAGGAGGAAATATCCTAAATTGATCCCTCCCCACCTGACAGAACAGGGAGGGGTTTTTTGCTGATATACACTGTGGGTCTTTTCTGCAACTCTGTGCCACTCAGAATGTTTTCAAAGGGCAGCATCCGGGCTCTGGAGAGTATAAACACATCTCCAAACCGTGCTCACTGCAGAGAATCATCGTGACAGAGCTAATTAAGGATCTCTGTGCTGCCCAGGAGCAGCCCCACGTGCTGTAGAAGCCGCGGCAGGGGAGGACACCTGCACCAGAGAGGGAGGGAAAGAAGCAGCAGGATGATGAGGAGCAGACCGAGGCTATCGAAGCATGGCCTGTCTGGGCATCTTTAAAAAATCTCAGGGAATTTAGGGATAAAAACCCAATATCCACGTGCTTTGTGAAATTAGGGAGACTAAAGGCCACATCTTCAGATACCCCCAGGATTCAGGAGGTGAGGTCTGGCGTTTGGGGTCTCACTTGGGGTCATGCGGGATCATTGTGGCAAGGAATGGCCTTGATTAGAGTTTTCCCAAGTTGCCAATTAACCTCTGGGCTTCAGCACTTCCTTTGGCCGTGAGGATATATTAGGTGGAAAAACAAACATGGGGAAAATGGACACTGAAAGACAGGGAGAACCTGGCCTGAGATGTTTTCTCCCAAAGGAACAAGAAAAAGAGTGAGCAGAGAGAAAAGGAAATTAGGAGAAAGAATAAAAACAAGAGAAACCTCAAGAGGGAGTTGCTAATGCAAAGCAGATGTTATCCCACCTGAATCCTGCGGGTCTGGGCTGCTCCACATCCCTGGAGCAGCACAGAGCAGCCGGAGCCGCTCCGTGAGTTGGTGCCTGCTGTGCTACACTGTCCCCGGAGGGGCTGCCAAAAGGAGAGGGGAGAGGAAAGGAAAACCCCTTTTCTCCTGTTCACAGTGTGCTTTTTTTGGGGTGAATCAAACTGTTTGAAGTGTGTCGTTTTTTGAGAAGGAGGCCTGCGGCTCAGTCCTGTTTAAATTTTTTTCTGCTTTTGAGGAAGAGTAAAGGGAAGTGAAAAGTGATGACACATCTGACGGCACATCTCCTGCCAGTCCTTAGACCGCGTCCTCACGAGCAGGGACCTGGCATCTTGAAGGACATGGGAAGCACAGAATTGTCTCCAGTATAAACAACTCTCCACAATTCATTCCTTCCTTCCTTCCTTCCTTCCTTCCTTCCTTCCTTCCTCCCTCCCTCCCTCCCTCCCTTCCTCATGGCTGATGTTTCAGGTCCTATTTGGACCTGAAAAGGCCAAGTTTCCCAGAATCTGTGTGTTGCATGAGTTGGAGGCATCATTGGGTTGTTTCCTTCTAGTGAAGAAAAATCAAAGCCCCCAAACTGGTCCAAAGTAAGGGGCATCCAAACATTTCCTTTGGAGCCGCCCCCGGGAAGGCACAGTCGGTCCCTGGGGTGATGCTGAGCAGAGCATCCCACCCAGCCAGGCACTCAGCCCAGCACGTGCCACATGCCTCCACACCCAGGCCTGCAAATTCCTCACCAGATCCAGCTGGGATTCACTCCTAACAATGCCATTGGAGGTATTATATTTATTTTTGTGGCGGAGGGGTGAGTTTATATGGGAAAATAATAACCCTGCCCTTGGCTTTGCCCAGACTGCAGGGCTCTGTTCTGCTCCCTGCCAGGGATTCCTCTTGCCTTTTGTTTTTTCCATTGTTTCTGCTTGGTGGGAAGCCAAAAGCATCAGGGAACCTGTTTCTGATTCATCCTCTGTCTCCTTCCCGCTGCTGGAGGATCTCAGCCCTCTCCATGGTGCAGAGACGTGGCTCTGGGAAGGGTTAACTCTTCCAGCCGCCTTTCCATGTTTTTCCATTTAATATTGCCCCTGAGGAAACAAACAGAGGCAAATCCCACCCTCTCCCCAGAGACTCTTTCTTGGCTTGTTCCAGAGAACATGCAAATAATAATTATTTGTCCTATATTTTCTTTTTTAGTGCCTCATTTCAGCAGCCTGGGGAACTGAGTAAACAAAATGACAAAACGAACAAGGAAGGCAATAAACCCAAATAAATAACTGATAAAACTGGAGCGGGAAGGAGATTAAAAAAAAACCTGACAACATTCCCCCTGTGGTGTGGAGAGGCTGAAAATGTGGGACAGATGGGTAGAGGACGTGGAACTCCGCTGATGGATGCCAGCAGTGCACTGGGAGAAATACGAGCACAGATATCTAGGAAAAGGCCTTAAATCCTCCTTATTGTGTGTAGTGAGCCCAACTGTTTGGGGATAAACCCTTCATGGAGCAGCAGTGAGATGTTTCAGTGTCTACATTTGCTTGTATTAAGGTGAAACCCACTCGGGATGGGACCTTCTGGTTTTGCTTCCAGTGTGCTGCTGTTTTCATCCCTTTTACTCTCCTTTTAGTCTTCTTCATTGTGTTTTTTGTCCCCCAAATTGGTTCACACACACATACATATTTATATATATATATACCTCTTCTTCCCTGACTGTAGGGTGTTGTGCCAAACAACCTCTGAAGCCAGATTTAAACCTGAGCTCTTGCTCAAGTCCAGGTTGCAGAGGCTCAATCCCTGCTCAAGACGTGGCTGCTTCTGCTGGACAGATTCCAAACCCGTTGGAGTTGTGTTAGGGCTCAAGTTTGGATAACTAGCAAAAGACATGTAAAGAGTTTTTCACTAGAAAAATGTGTATTTACAAGAAATCACATTGCTTTCCTGGATCAGAGACCATCCAGCTGCAGGGGGTGAACTAAACTCCTCTGTTGACCCATCACCTTCAATTTCTGCAGGTGCCTCTTAAAAAAAGAGATCTTGCAGCACAAAAAAAACCCCAACCAACCAACCAAACAAACAAACAAACAAAAAAAACCAAAGAAAAAAACAAACCACACCAAAAAATCCACTGTTGTTTTTTCCCAAATGGGAGAAAAATTATCAAGTTGGTGGGTGCACCCCATGATGTTGAGAAATTCCTGATTTCTAGCCAGGCTGCAGGTCCTGGTCGTGCCCATGGTGTGCAGGCTGGAAATACCATATTATAGCTACATTATCATCATCATCATCATCATCATCATCATCATCATCATCATATTTTATAATGCAATACAATGATCATAGAAGTAAAGAATTTTCTGAGTTGGAAATGATCACCCACAAGGTTCATCGAGTTCAACTCTTGTTTACTATTATAATAAATAATACTATATACTATATACTATATAATATGTAATATGTAATATGTAATATATAACATAATATATAATATATAATATATAATATATAATATA
>WEKY01028471.1:0-66720 GCA_013390045.1 Picathartes gymnocephalus | reverse complement strand
TATAATATGTAATATGTAATATATAATATATACAATCTATAGCACATACAATATGTAATAATATATAATAACACAATACAAAGAGAGCCAGTACCTTGCTCTGGATGCAGCCATTATTTCCAAGGCATTTTCACATCTTGCCAAAGAGCTATCCCGTATTTTTCTTTCCTGGAGCAGTGGATTTGTGCCTTTCCCCATAATCTCTCATCTCCGAACTCCTCGGAGCCGATAATGAAAAACTTCCCGCTGTGTTGGGCCCACTGCTTTTCCAGATTAAGGAAGGCTCCTCGAGGAAGCCAACAACCATAACAAACCCATTTGCTAAGATAACATTATTCCGGGATCGTGGCTGCTTTCCTGCACGTGCCTCAGCTCAGCCCCTGTGGATCATAAACGTCCACGACCAACGAACGCTGCCCGGAGCGAGCCCTGCCAAGGTGATCTCCACCCCAGCACACCCCGTGGGGGATCTGAGCCGCGTTCTGGGCTGAATTGGAGCCAAACAAGGCACATGGGAGTGGGTTTGGGGATGCTCTTGGTGCCTTAGGATTTTAGCTTTTATATTTTTCATGTATTTGTAATCGTGCAATTCTTTAGTGTATAGCTCTAAACGCCATATACAGTGTCAGCTGCTGCTTTCCCATTTTGGTCAGACACAACAATTCCTCTCCAGGCCTGGCAATCAAGGACACCTCACTGTCTCAGGCCCTGAGAAATGTAATCAAAAGTGAGTTGGGGGAGAGCAAACTTGGGGTAAATGACTTCATTACCTGAAGCTGTAACTGGAAGATTAACCCCCAATGTGCAAACGGACCAAACTTATAAAAGAGTGAAAACCTGTGACCTGTCGTCCATTTTTGGGTGTAGCCCCTGGGGGGGCTTTCTCTGCCCGAAATGTACCTGAAGGCCCTTCAATAAATACAACTGCTCTTTATTCTCTTAATTTTGTCTGGCCTCTGTTTTTAGGTAGCCCAAGAAGGCATCACTCTGATACCTCCTGCATCCCACCCATGGGAAAGGACCAGCTCCAGAGGCCACAGCACTCTGCCCTCCTGGGTCACCTTCTCCTTCACCTCTTGGCCCATCCCCGCCTGCTGAGCACTCCCATCTGCTGAGGATAACCCGGTGTGCAGCAGTGTTTGTACAGGCTCAGCAATCTGTGCTCCCATGTTTACTCACACTGCGCTTGTTTAAAGCCCACTTGACAGGAAAATGGATGTGTGTGGTTTTTTTGTGTCTCAGGGCAAGCTGACATTCTCCCCCTCCTGAGCCCAACGTTGCCTTGGTGCAGGGACAGCAAAGCCAAGCCACAGTCCAGGGGTTTGAATCCATGTGTCAGAAAGCAGGGAGCAGTGAGAGGAAAATGAGCAGTGCAGGAGGATGGATGGATTTTATTGTGAAGGAGGGAAAGGGGTGCCATTCCCAGTCGATGTCACCTCCATTTACACCAGTTGGTGATGAGACCTCTCCCATTTCAGGGCTGCATGAGATGGAAAATTCTGCTCAAGGGTTTGGCTGTTGGGTTAGAAAAGGTGCTCAGCATCTCTTTGCCTTTGGAAAGCAAAGTGCAAAAAGCCTCACAGATGACGCTATTCCCCTGTAAAGGTGGAAGTGAAGGTGTGAAAAAAAAGCAGACGGGAAAGGAGCAATTATGAAAACCCTCTAGACTTGCAAAAATTGGGATGCTCCTGCTCAGAGATTAGGAGAGATCAAAAAAAGCATATTTTCGTAAATTGTGCAAATCACATCTTAACAAATTTTATAAATACCCGATGGAGAAGGAAAGCAGGCCGGATTGCACCTGATGGCAACAGGAGGGTTTCCCAGCAGGAGGCTTTTTTAGGCATTCTGGGAACTTACGTTGCATTGACCATGGACTTCCATTGGAGCAGGGGGAAGGGACGTTCCCCAGGGAGGAGGGTAACAGGGGCATCAAAGCAGGGAGAAATTCCTCCTTGTTCGCTGATTTCTTCAGAAATCTAAATACCACAAATAGCCTGAGGAGGCTGAGCAGCAGATGGGATTTGGGCCCTTTGGGGAAGATTTGTGTTCCTGCCACTAAGAATCCATCATGGGAATCTGATCTTGGGAGGCTGCAAAGTTGCAGACCCGGGAGACTTGGGCAGCTTGGGAAACTCTGGAGTTCTGCCTTGCCCTGAACCTTGGATGAGAGCCCAGCTCTGATCCTGCTCCATCCAAGCCTTGCCACTAAACCCCTTCCCAGCCCTTGTCCCTAAACCTTGCCTTGGTGGGTCCAGCTCTGCAAGACCCCCTTGAGCTCCACACTCCAAACCCCAAACACCCAGCGAAAGCCACTTTTGTCCCGAACCCACATCCGCACCCCTTTCCTTCTTCTAAGGGCTCTTGCACCCAAGCAGAGTCATCCAAAATTTCCCACTGTCCTTTCCTGGCACTGTTGACTTGCTTCAGCCTTTTCTGGATCGATGTCCCTTTCCTGGGGACATCTTGCATTCGTGAGTGCAGTCCCAGCCCTGGTGCTCATTGCACAACCCGGGTCGAATGCCAAGACCTGGACAGAACTTCTCCCTGCATTGCTCTGAGTGATCCTCGCAGGGAATTTATTTATCTCCTTTGTGGTCCCTTGTGCAATTTGTATAAAGCCAGGGTGCTGGCCTCCAGAAGAACACACAGAAATTATGAGGCTGCCCAGATTTCCCCAAATTTCAATATCTTGGCTTTAAGGGGGTGGAAAAGAAGGGTGAATTTTCCATTAAATTTATGAAATTTGTTGGAATTTATTTCACAGGTATTCTGTGATCAAAGCACACAATCTAGGAGCAAGAGGCAGAAAAGCATCCTTGCATGTAGCATCTCCTGCATGGTGTCCAGCAAAGTCTTTGGGGAATTAAGTCTAGGGATGAGAATTCTCCAAGCTCTCTGACATTTTGGGGATTGCTAAAACCCCCTAAGCTCTGGCTGCCTTATCCGTTGGGTTTTCCTTTGAAAAAAATCCCAGTTTAGCACCTGCTTTGCAGAGCTCTGCCTCCTCCTGTGTCCCCAAAAACGGGAGCAGGAATTGGGTCAAGCATTTGGTGGGTCACAAACCCACCCCAGGGAGTCCACCCAGAAGTGCTGAACCTCTGGAGGTGTGGAACCTCTGGAACTGCAGGGACCCCCTCATGAAGGGGTAATTTTGGGTTGTGCTTTAACAAGGGGACCGTGGGTTGCCCCTACAGTGGTGCCTCCCCAGAAACTCTGCTTTTCACTCTCGAGTGCTTAAAGGCTTGTGTTTATGAGAGCTAAAAATATTTACTTGGGGAGGAAGGGGCAGGGAGAGGGGACATCGCTTGAAGATTTTATAGGGCGTGTTTGGGAAAGACGCTCATATAAAAATATTGTGGTATTAAAGAGCAAAAAAACAAGCACAACTAAACAACAGCCTAGGACAAGGCCCCTGCATGACCCCAAGGATGATGCTGGAGGATGCCCAGCAGGAGCCCGGTCCTTTGAAAATTTTGCCCAGATTCCATGGCCAGGAGGGTTTATGTTGTGACCTGAGCTTTCCTCAGCATTTTATGTGGCTCCAACCTCTCACGTTCTGCTGCAGCAGTCCCAGGAGGGGCGGGGGTTGGGGGTGATGCCGAAAAAGGGTTCAGACAAAAGCCAACTGGGGCTGCCGGCGAGGAGCAGGAGGAGTTTCGGCAAAGGGCAGCCTGGACGCCGTCGGGCCGGGCCTCTGCTCCCGCCTCGCACGTTAGAAATATGAAGTGCTAATTCCCTTCTCCCCGGGGGCTGGGCCAGCCTGAGCCGGGGTTATCGGCACGGGCAGGGCCTCCTCGGAAAGGCCACGCAAAGGGGGGACGGGCAGGATCCAGGCCCAAGGCACGGCCACTTCAGCTCTTTTGCTTTATTTTTAAAGGGCATTTTGTTTCCAGTGAGGAATCGATGACGTCCCTCACCCTGAGAAAGGAACGCCTGTCCCCCGCCACCATAAACCCCTTTTTGTGCTGCTGGTGGCCCCGCGTTGTGTCGGTGCGCCGATGTGCCGGCGGGCACAGGCTGCGCATTGTCTGGGGGACTTCCAAGGGTGGGTCGGGGCCTTGTGACACCGCAGAATGTCAGCACAGCCCTCTCTGCTGGCTCGAGTCAATGGGATATTGTCTCTAAGAGCTCCGGGTGGTGTGGAGCAGCGTGGAGTGGTGGCACAGGGGTCAAGGACGTAAAGTCCACGCCAAAGTCTTTCACTTGTGCTTTTTGACGCTCACAATCGTGCTCCCATTCCAGCACACCTTGTAGGTTTGAGCACCAAGCATCAATATTCAATGTTAAATCCTGACCAGACCAAACAAGGGGCTCAGGGTACAGGAGGCGTCTTCCAGGAGAGGAATGGATCTCTCTGGGGTGGCAAAAGGCAGCAGGGCCACAGGGAGCTCCCACTGCTGCCACCAGGGCAGGAAAAGCGTGGTGAGACACACAACGTGGTGCTCAAGGACTACGGGAGCACTGCCAAGCCCTTTGCTCTGGACCAGGGCTCATGGATGGTTTGCAGGAAGGCAAATTACTGGGAACAACTCTGCGTTGGAACTCAGGGCCCAAATATGGTCTAATCCAAATTTTGTGACTTTGCCTTTGTTTCAGTCATGAGCTGAACCCAAACGAGGCCCAAGGCCATCAGTATTCGCCCAGCAGCAGTGCTTGGGGCTGGTGGTGCATGTTGGCCCACCAAGGAGAGCAGGGAGGGCAGGGTCCCTGCACAGGGTGTGGCAGTTCTAGGAGTGACAGACTCCCTGGTTATTCAGGAGCCTTGTGCCAGCAAGTTTTGGGATAATCAGTGAGAGCAGCTGCATTGAATTTTTGGTGTTTGGAGCATGTTGAAGTCAACAGAAACCTCCTGTGCCTTCCAATGGGAGCAAGGTTGGGGCCGGAAGGAATCTGCAATCTAAACACCCACAGACCCCGTGGACATCTGGACACGGACCTGACCCCTTCCACTGTCCTGAGCCACTGCTGAGGCCACACATTCCTCAAGGAGCAAGCCTTCCTGTTCCAGGCAGGAGTGAGTTTTTTCAGCAAATCCCTCCCTGGAATCCCACCTGGCCTCTGGGAGCGATGGCACCAGGAGAGCATCTGCTGTGGTGGCACCTGCCGGCTGCTGGCACCTGGTCCCACCAGCAGGGACAGTGGCACCAGGAAGAAGTATGGCTTGATGCTCTGTGTAGCCTCCAAAGGGAGAAATCCTGTGTTGCTGAGCTTGATGCCACCCCCCAGTCCCCCAGAGCTGAGCTCAGGAGGTGTCTGATTGAGGGATGGGCTCCTCAGCAGTTAACCCTGAGAAGAAGGAGGCAGCACCAGTGTCTCTGTTCACCAATTCCTACTTCATCCACGTGGTGTAATTTTCCCCACTTGAATTCCTCATGTCTACTCAGACCACATCTGACTTTTATCCCCAGCACGTCTGGATGACTGGAAAGAGAAAACAAGAGTTGGGAGGATAGAGATAAGGTTTCTGATGCTGGCAATCTGTTTATCTCCCCAGTCCTGGGAGTTACCTGCAGCATGTAAGAAATTCTCTATTGAAAACCACAGGTTTCTCCAAGACTCCTGGAAAAACCTGCTTTCCTGCCTATCTCACATTGCGTCGATGCTCTGCTGACAAAATCACCCTCTGTGCCCAAGAGGGATGATTTTTTTTTTGTGCGTCTTGGCCCCACCAAGCAGCCCTGAAGCCTGGCCATAAACAATGAGTCAGCTAATCCAAACCACACGGCAGGAAAACGCTGGAGGTCAACCCAGTGCACGGCCCCAATCCTGAAAAGCAGAACTGCATCTTGAGCAAAACCAATCATAAGACAGGGATGGAGAAACGTCCTCCCCTTGGCAGGGCAGCAGAGCTGAGGCCCCAGGAGCAAGTGGGACAGCACCCAGGGTCACCAGGAGCAGTGCTGGCTCTGGTGGCACCCACCTGGGACACAGCTCCCGGCAGGCTGTTGGCTTCCATATCTCCCAGACTGTTTTGCTTTGCTTCCCACTTCACAGTCTCTGAACCAAATTCTCTGATTCCTTGCTGCCCTACACCTCATCCATTGGGGGTTATTTCCAGCCCCAGTTCCCTGTGCTTCCCCCTCTTTTGTTTGTCCCTTCCCCACCTTTCTCTCCTTGGAAAGCCCAGCTGGAACAAGCTCGCGGGAAGTTAAACCCGACCTCCCAGCTGCCAGCTCTGCCTTTGGCCTATTGCTCCAGTTTCATATTTGACTCCAATTCCACAATTTATACAGCAGAGAGCTCTGGGCCAGACTCTGACTGTCTCGGGAACCTGCCAGAAACCTCAGGTTTTCCTAAGCCTTATAAACATTTCCTGCCTCCATCCCTGCACCTGCTGTCCGTGCCGTGCCTCCAGCCAGCATGCTGGGCCATCCAGGGGATGGGATGCCCACAGGGTGCCCCAAGCTGCCTGATCTCACTTGCATTGATTCTGGCTGCTCCTCGTGCTGATGGGAAGTGAGCTAATGGCACTGCTCCCCTGGGGTAACACTGTTTTTCCTGGCAGGTCAGGCACCAAACCTGTCCAAAAAGTGCATTTCTGCTCAAAGCTGTTTGCAGCTTTTTTATCATGTGGCTTTCTGCAGGCTGGAGCATCCTTTGGAGGGATGGGTGCCCAGAGAGCCGGTACCTGATCCCTGTGTCCAGAACCCAGGGGGAGTCTGGGATATTTAGGAGGAGGATTTCTTAGTGACTTTCTCTTCCTGCAATATCAGAGGGTTGTAAAATGCTCACTTGAGGCTGGGACAGGGAAGAACAAAACAGGCACCTCCTGTGTGACCTTGGGCATTCCAAGAGGAGCTATGGGAGCAGGAACAGGGGTAGGCAGGCAGGTGTCCCAGGAAAAGGGATACCCAGGAATCCCAGAATCCCAGAATGCTTTGGGTTGGAAGGGATCTTATAACTTATCTCATTCCAACCCCCTACACCTTCCACTAGACCTGGTTGCTCCAAGCCCATCCAAGCTGGCCTTGAAAAGGAAAGCACCAGCTTGTAAGCCATGGAAAGAGAAGAAAGGAAAACCCTCACCTCCTGCCTCCAAGGCCACTTGCTCATCTGACCCATTGTGCTTCGTCCTTTTCCATTTGTGCATGGGAAAAGCGAAAGCAGCCGCTGCAGCAGATGGAAGTGGAACATCCAGGGGAGATAAAGCCAGTGACACAACTGGGAGTTTTATCTTCCCTGGCCACTGAGAGATTCTTTTGCAACTGAACTGCAATGTCCTTTTTTCGTGTTATTTTTCCTCCTCCAAATGTTTTCTGACCAAACAAAACCTTGGGGATGCAAACAAGCAGCGGGGTCAATAAAAAGGTGCTCTTCTGGTTAATACCACAATGTGTTTGAAATGAAGTCAGCACAAAGCAATAAACTGTGCCTCAGCTTGCTGTGGTTCTTTTGGTGCAACAAAGGCTTTTTAATCCTCCTTTTGCTGGGAATGGACCAGCTCATCCCAGCCAGGATGCTGCAAATTATTGAGCACCATCTGCTGGCACCTGATTTATTAACTTTATTTATTTGTATGCGACACGCAATGTCCTTTCCCTAATGGAGCCAGTTCTGCTCTGCTGAACAGCCAAACAGCCCCTCTCCATCTGCTCTTGCTCCTCACCCACGCACTGAGGAGGCTTTCTGTGGGTGTTACACAAGGATGATATCTAAAATAAATGTTAGAATTGGGATAAAAAAAAAAGGATGGGCAGCATGTGGTGGATAAAGAGTTGCTCTGCAGAAGACTAAGGCAATATCTGGCACCAAGGGCAGGAGTTAATCCATAAACCTGATCAAAAGGTGAATTCAGAACTTTAACGGAAGGTTAATTCAGAACTTACATGGGTGCTGTCCTTAGTGAGCAAGAGATTGAAAGCAGGAGATGATTTTGCAGGTCTGTTGGCAATGTTCATGACTCCAGTGCAAAGGACACAAAGCTATTCCTCCTGTATAAATCACCTGAATATCTGAGCTTGCTTTGAGACCTAAACCAATGATTTCAGACTCAAGTTTGCTTCTTGGTAATTCCTCCTGGCAGCTGGCTTCATCAGCCCCTGGAACAGGCAGGTAGCTCAAGCCTGTGGCAAGTGCTGATTTACAGCTTCAGTGAGGAAACAAGCAGAAGAATCATCACAGTGGTGGCTGGTATTTTTCCAAGCGGAGCCTTCTCACAGGGAAGGTGAAAGGTCCTGGGACCCAGCACAACAGCCCTCGTGCTTATTTTGGGAGACAAACTAGAGGCTGTTCTCACCAGTGTCCTGAGTCCTCCTCTCCCTGCAAAGGAGCATCCAACCCAGCTCCCTGTGGTGTGGAGGAATGGAGGTATTGGGAAGGGGATGCAGCTGCGGAGAAGGCAGTTGGTGCCTGCATGAAGCTGGCATTGCACCACCCTGCTGGTGGGATTTAAACGTGGGATCTGTGGTAGTGGTGGGCTCGATGGCTCCATCCGAGCCAGGAGCTCCTTCTCCTGTGTAAATCCATGTGAGATCCAACTTGCTCCCTCTTCTTGCAGAGGAAACAGTGGGCAGTGATGCCCCTTAGGTGAATTAACAGTGTGGTGTTATAGGTGGTGATGCTGCAGCCGTGTAGATGAGCCAGGGTTTGTGATTCCCAGCATGGATGTTTCTCCCGTGCACTGTTCTGCTGGCAGGATGGGAATGTGACATTTTCGTGCTTCAAAGCCCCTCTTCCAGTCTGGGCTGCGTGATCCGAGCCAAAGTGCAGCCCTAATCCATCATCCAAAAAAGGGATGTTTGTATATTTATGTAAAATGACAGACTGGAGAGACCCA
The DNA here is from genome assembly GCA_013390045.1 of Picathartes gymnocephalus. Lineage (NCBI taxonomy): Eukaryota > Metazoa > Chordata > Aves > Passeriformes > Picathartidae > Picathartes > Picathartes gymnocephalus. The sequence goes on along the minus strand of WEKY01028471.1, from coordinate 57,941 downwards.
GTGCTGGAAACCAGATGCTTTCCCAAGAAATTGAAAGGGCTCGGGATTTAGAAATGCAGGAAGGCAGAGAGAGCCTGTGACAAAAACATCCCTGCAGCTACTGTCTTAAAAATACCAATCGCTGCCTCTCCACAGGCTGGGAATGGCAGCACATCCATGAGCACAGGGCATCTCCTGGGGAGGGGACGAGGCAGCTGACATGGCCAGGGTCACACAGAAGGTCCGTGCTGGAGTGGAAAGCAGCAGCCACTCATCCCTTGGGGTTAGAGGAGGTTTTCCCTTTTCAGTTCCCAACTATTTCACCATCAATGGATAAGCCCTTAACGGGGTCAGTAAGCCAGGAAGTTTGAAGGAATTGCAGCAGTGAACATCCACCATCACTGAGAGCTCATTCTCTTTCCAAACAAATATCCATCAGGAGGAGGAGATGTCTGACGGCTGAGTTGGTTTCTGTAAACAGACTCTTCATCCCACAGTCCCACTGGATCCTCCACAATTGGAAATGGAAGGCAAAGGACAGCAGGGTTGAAACCCATCCTGCTGCCCTACCAAGACATGAGAGCATGTGGTGATTTCATTCCTGGCTTGGATTTCTTCTTTTCCTCTCCGTTTTTGTTTTTGTTTTTTGTGGTTTTTTTTTAATTGTTTGGATTTGGTCATAAGCAGGAAAAGCTGCTCTTGTTACAGCTGAAAACCCACCGTGAGATCTGATGTCAGGCAGGTGGAAAGGAAACCTCCTGCATGAGCCCCAAATGCTGGGCAGCTCCTGCTGACCTCCAGCATCTCCTGGCACAAGCCAAAGTCCTTCCCACCCATCGCAGGTGGATTAAAATCCATCCGGGTGTTTCTGCAGGCCATGAACCTGCTCCTGGGAGGAGATTTCTCCCCAGCCACCCCCTGGGAGCAGAAGTACATCCCCACCACAGTCCCACCTGCAAGAGGTTTGCCTGGAGAAAGCATTTCCCTCACAGATTCAGCAGAAGATGCTGCTCTCGCTGGTAACACATTCCTGAGAGCAGAGAAGGGTGTTAACAGCTCAACAAAGCTGTTAAATATGTGCAGGGGGGGCTGGCACACAGGCTGAGTCTGTAAAAACACAGATCAGTCCCCAGGTGCTATCCAGGAACAGGGAAAACTGCTTTTTCAGGATGTTTTGGAAATTTCTCAGCCATCAAGGTGGGATCAGCTGCCAGCTCCTGAGTCCTGCTGGTCTAGGAGCAGGAGGAAACCAGCAGCATTTGTTGCTGAAGCCCCTAAGAAGAGGTTTCTGCACTCTTGTGCCCAGTGGTGTTCCCTGCCGTGCTCCCTGCACAGCCCAGGCTCTGGCGGGTCCCAAAAGCCCAGGCACAGAATCCTGTTTCATTTTACACGCTGTGATCAGCCCTGTGCATGGTGGGGTTGACCTCTGGTATGTGTGGCAATGCCTGAAGTAAATGAAACCCTTCCCTGGGGAGAAGGGTCAATTGCTTTTGGCTGCAAAATTTGCAAAATTTTCTTTTTTTTTTTTTTCCCCCCCAAAATGTCTCTTCGGAAAACACCTCTGCGTTTTTGTTCAAAGGGAAAATGAACCCATACTTTTGATTGTGCAAGTTAAAAAATAATCTAAAAAAAAAAAACAGATTTATATCCTTGAGAGCTGGATCATTTTAGCCAAACGTGGGGAACAGAATTTGAACAGGATCCATGGCCATTGGAAGGGCTTAAGAGGGTTTGGAAGAGTCTGCTGACAAGGGAGTGTTAGCCTGTTGACACCTTTCAGATGCAATGAGCTGAGCTCCCTGCTACAACACAAATACTCACTGGGGAGGATGGCAGGCAAGTTTTTGCTGGGGTCTGGGGTGCTTCTCCCTCCTCCTCATCAAAAAATAAAGGTTGGAAGAAAGCAATGGCAGGAAAAGAGAGAGCAAAAGATAAAAGGACAGAGAAACTCACTGATTTTTGCAATTTAATTTCCTTCTTTGAGTGGGAGCTGCTTTAATAATATGCACAAGGAGTGAATAATTCTTCCAAATATTCCCAGAGAATGAATAATATGTAATAATATTCCCAAGTATTTATTTGACTAATTTCCCCCAGTGTTTTTGAACTGACATCTAATGGCCCAGGATCTTAAAGGGGAGATCTGACTTCCTTGGAAGTGTGGCTCAGGCCCCAAACACTTAATGAACCCATGTTCAAACATCACCAAAGGGTCAACTGATAGACATCCAGTAAATTGTTGGGTCACCTTTCCCTGCTGGTCCACAAATAAATTACCTGCCAATATGTGGAACCAGAAGTGGCTTGGCCAGGTGTTCCACTGGGGCCCCAGGGAGCTGTGGTGAAGAAAGGGGAAAATGAGGGGGCGGGAGGGGCGGGGGGAAAGGAAAAAAAAGCTAATAAAAAAATAAAATATTAACATCCCCAGCTCATTTGCTGCTCAGTGCCTCCAGCAGCTGTGCCTGTGTCACAGAGCGAGCTGCAATGGCCCAGCTGGGAGGACGTGCCACAAGTCAGATATGGGAAAAGATTGTTTTTAAACACAGATGGATTAAGCCTTTATTCCCTTTTAAATTACATTTTAATGCACTGGCTACTCTGGAGGTGTTGGTGGGACTCGCTGGGCTGGAGCAGCTTTGGGGGGAGTGTCCCCAGGGAAGCTGCTAAACCCAATCCTTAGGGGCTTGGGAAGGCCTGGCAGATCTCTGTCCCCCCAGCCCACCCTTCCCCATCCTGCTGGCATTTCCAAACCCTGTCCTCGTGGTCTGCATCACCTCTACCTGCTCCAGGCCAGCTCCATCCCAATGTCAGTGCTGAGGGTTCACAGGGGCAGCTCCTGGCCTGTCTCCCATGCTCAGCTCCTGTCTCCTGTTGGCGAAGCACATCTTGAAAGGCTGGGCTTGCTCCCCTTCCAAAAAACCTCTCGGAGCATTTGGAGACCTCAGCAGAGCTTCTCACTGTGAATTATCCATCCATTAAGAGATTTGGTTATTTTGGCAGCATAAATCAGGGCCAAACCCTGGCATGTCTGGTTTCTCTCCTCTTAGGACAGCCTCTCCACCCTGCTGGGACAGCACCCCAGACCCAAAAAGTGACACTTAGGGAAAGGTGCCACCCTGGGAATAAAAAAAACCCATAAATGTGTCCTGCCCAGGGCAGACAGACAGACAGACAGACACGTGTGCTGAGCTCTGTGGCTGAAAATGGGTCTTGGCAAACCCACAGCCTGACACTTCTTGGGGTTTTTGGTGAGTGCTTTGAGTGGGAAAGGTGTCTCTGACGGAGGGGGAGTGGGCACAGGGACACAGAGGGGGGGCCAGGTTCCTCACCCTCTGTGAGAGGGGACGGTCTGAGCACTCCACAAGCCACCAGAAATGCAGATTTACAGATAAAGAAGGGAACTAAAGGAAACCGTTCAGTTTGTTTTGGTTTTCCATCTGGAAAGAGAAGGAGAAGGGAACATTCCCATGGAGCAAACATTGTATTTACTTTTTTTTTGTTGCTTTTTTCATGTGTTTGGGCTGAGCTGTACCAAGTCACTTCAGCCCCCTTGAACTCAGGATTTTCTCACTTTTCGGTAAACTGCAGTTACCATGGAGAGGGCTGAGCCAAGCCAAATGCAAAACATTGGAAACTACACCCAAACTCACCGCAGCCATATCAAACAGTTAATTAGAAAGCCCGTCCATGTGTTTCCCATTCCCTGGAATGGTTTGAATCAATGGCCCTGTGATTTATCACCTGTTTTCTGTGTGAACGCTTCAGCTCTGCTCTTGTGCATGTGTTGGAAAGGGGATTTGTGCTGTACTGCGAAAGAAGGAAGGGAGATATAAAGGACTTTAAAAACAACCCCAACGCAACCATCAAATAACCACTCCTGCCCCTTCCCCCAGAATAAATCTCCCACGGGAATGATATGCTTTGGATCTTGATGGGATTTCTAGCCTTTGGCAAGAGGGGAAAAGGAGAGAGAGCTCTTGCCTTGCTTTGATTTTGGAGAGATCAGAGAGTGCCGGGCCACTCCTTATGCTGTGCTCAGATGGAAATTCGGAAATTCAGAAATTCAGAGGGTGCTTCCCTGGGACTGTTTCCTCTTCCAGTGGAGTGGGTGGAGAAGCAGGAAAGGGGTGGTTGGAGGGGAGGAGGGAGGAGAGAGGGAGAGGAAGAAGAAATCCAAACTTCCCACATGTGTTCTTGATGTGTGAGGTTGTCTCCCCACTAAGCAGGAATGGTGGCAAAGGTGCTCCAGTGACATGGCTGATAGCTGGAAAGTCACTTGGAGGAGGTCCTGGAAGCAGAGTCCGTCCATCCATCCATCCATCCCTCCATCCCTCCCTCCCTCCATCCATCCATCCCTCCTTCCATCCATCCTTCCATCCCTCCATCCATCCTTCCATCATCCGTCCCTCCCTCCCTCCATCCATCCATCCCTCCTTCCATCCATCCTTCCATCCCTCCATCCATCCTTCCATCATCCGTCCCTCCCTCCCTCCATCCATCCATCCCTCCTTCCATCCATCCTTCCATCCCTCCATCCATCCTTCCATCATCCGTCCCTCCCTCCCTCCATCCATCCATCCCTCCTTCCATCCATCCTTCCATCCCTCCATCCATCCTTCCATCATCCGTCCCTCCCTCCCTCCATCCATCCATCCCTCCTTCCATCCATCCTTCCATCCCTCCATCCATCCTTCCATCATCCGTCCCTCCCTCCCTCCATCCATCCATCCCTCCTTCCATCCATCCTTCCATCCCTCCATCCATCCACGTGTCCAGAGATGTGGATCTTCTCCAGCCTGCCCGTGTCTGTGACTCGTCCTGCCCCGTGGGCCATCTCCTGCCCATTAATGTGTCAGGGAGGTCCCTCTGCTGCCCAGGTGTCCCATGGCCACCATGGACAGTGGGTGACCGGCCAAGGGGGTAACAAGCTGATGGAAGAACACCTGGAAAATTTCACTCCTGAGCCTGATGTGTCCTCCCAACCAGTGCTGGGGCAACTGCCCTGCCATATCCCTACTCCCCCTTCACAGGGCATGGGGTAAAACCCACCTCGCTCTTCAAAGAAGGGTTGGTTCCTCCTTCCTCCTGCTGGGATAGCCTGAGCATCCAAAAGATGTCTTGGACGAGATTCCTCTGTGCTTCAGCTCTTCCCAAAGGCAGCTGAGCTGGTTTTATCTCTCCTGAGCTGCCAAGCAGAGCCATTGCTGAGGCTGCCTGAGCTGGGATGGATGAACGGGGCGTTATCCCGGTGAGCCATTCCCTGCAGCCCTGCTCCGGTCAATCCCCCAGCTGGGATGGGTGGGGCTGCTTGGAAATCCTGGACCTTTATCTAACCCACCCCCCAAAGCAGCTGCTGGCCTGAATGGTGGCTGCACCTCTCCACGATCCCCATTCCACCTTCCCTGCCAAGACCGGGAAAGAGAGGGAACAAAAGCTGCTTTCCTATCACTAAGAGATGATTGGAAAACCTTACAGCTCCCCTGAGCCAAGTGTGAGAGATACCAACCCTCTGAGACACAAAAAGGGGTTTTTTTTAGGTTTTGGGGGGCTTGGGTGTGAGGATCAGACCTAAGAGAGCTGCAAAGGGAGATTTGTGTAGGATCCCAGAGCGGAGAAAATCTCTGTTCAAGGGGAAACTGAAGCATGGAAGTACAGCCTGGTGAACAGGGATTTGCCCCATCTCTTCAGATCATGCAGAGCTCTGGAGAAGGTCTCCTCCTAAAAAGGTCAGAGTTGTGCCTCAGTTTCCCCTCTTGCAGCAAAGGAAAGAGATGGTGCCAGGGAACACAGGGTACTGCCATGGGAGGGTGGGAAGTAGTGACCTCTTGGGAAAGAGCTGGAAGAGCTGGAGAGGCTGTTTTGTCCTAACTGGCACATTGCTGTTTTTATTGCAATCTGCAAGGAAGGAAACTGGCCTCAAGCAACAGGAGAGAACAGGCATTTCCTAGGAATTTCCAAAAGTTTTCCCACCCTGGGAAAAAATGGAAACAGTGAATGTGAGCCCTGAGATTGCTGCACTACCCAAACTCCTGAGACCCCGGTGTGAGAGCCCTGGCCCAGGGCTGAGATCCTGCGGGGATCAGGGTGCAATCCTGCTGCATTTCATTAAGGTGGATGTACTTCTCAACACCCTCTCCCAGATTTGTTGGAGCTGCTCCTTGGGAAGCTCCAGCACTGGATTTCATTTCTGCCTTGCAGCACGGACCCTGTGAAACCACGAAGAAACCACCAACACCTCATTTTGGGGCTGTGGGTTGCTCGTCCCAGCCTCAGGCGGTCAGCAGGAGCAAATTCCGCTCTCAGCTCTGGCTCCTGGTGGTGAAAATGTACCTGTTTTATACAACAGAGCTGCTGGTGGGAAATCTCCCAGCAAAGCTGAGTGAAGAGCAGGTGGTTTCACCAGGAAAAATGAAGAGGGGCTCTGCTGATGGCCCTGAAACCTCCCAGGAGGAGGGAAGAAAACGGCAGAGATGTTTGCAAGGCAGGAGGGAACGAGGCTTGCAAAGAGGAGTGACCTCTGCAAAGTGCTCTGAGGAGAAGCAGCTTGGAAAGGAGGATCAGAGCTACAGATGTGTGAGCGAGGCATCCAGGATTATCCCGCTGGGATCCAGCTCCAATGGGTGGCTTTTCATCAGTGCAACGCACTCCTTCCCATGGCAGCTCCTCTTCCAACACTGCTCCCATAAATTAAGGTGTCCCTGCCCATGGTAGGGGGCTGGACTAAGTGGTCTTTAAGGTCCCTTCCAACCCAAACCCCTCTGTGATTCCATGATTCTATGATTAAACCCCATCCTTCGTAACTTTGTTATCCAAATCCAGAGTCAAGTCACTGTTTGGTTGGTTTTATTTTGAAAATAAGGCATTTCGGGGACCCTCTCCCCAGTTTGGGGGCCAAAGTTTTGCATGGGGTTGCATGAACTTCCTTCAGGCTTACCTATTTCAGCGAGCAGGTCTCTGAATCAAAATCAGAGCTGCCAAAACTAGAAGCCTGCACACATCCCAGGGGCTCAGAGCTGGCAACGGGGTGTTTGTCACCCTGCAACCTGCAGGAATTAATGGATATGGAGGAGCAGAGCCAAGATTTGCTTTGCAGGCACACAAAATGCCTCATACAATGGAAAAAAACCCCCAAAACCCCACGAAACAAAACAGCAACTCAGCTGCTAAAAACAATGAAGAACTAAACCTGCTTGAACTGCAGGTCCCCGTGTGCTGGTGGAACACAGGAAGGCTCTGCAGGTGGCAGTGATGGCAGCAGGTGTTGCTGGCCAGAATTTATTCCTGGACTTGAACCTCATTATCTCAGCCTGTGCAACAGCTTCAATTAAGGACAATCATCCAGGTAAGCACAGAGCAAATTCCTGCCCTGGGCTCTGGGGCAGGAGGCACCTTCCTGGGCTTGAAGGCAGGGTTATGCTGCCTTCTCATCTATCAGGAAGATGCTGTGAGGTTTTGCATTTTATTATGCTTTAATGGGTTATTATTTTTTTTCTTGCTGGCTGTTTGTTTGAGAAATTTCTCTCAGGGGAGCCTTTTTTTTTTTGACGGCCCGGTTGCCAGACAGAATGACATCAGACAGACGCTCGGAGGAATGATGAAAAGGCAGAGCCTTATTTCTTAATAACAGTCTCTGGCAGAACACAGAGTGGAGTTAAACACACAGGGGAGCACCAGGTCCTGATGCTGCCGGGGCACAGGGCAGGGGAGGGAGGAGGAGGAGGCTGCTCTGCCCAGCTGGGGCAGCAACACCTCCACATCAGCCAGGGGTGCTGCCCAAGGGTCAGCCTGCACGGGCATGGAGTGACAGGGGAATGGGTTTTGCCAGAGGACAGGGTTAGACGGGATACTGGGAAGAAATTCTTCCCTGTGAGGGTGGGGAGGCCCTGGCACAGGGTGCCCAGAGAAGCTGTGGCTGCCCCTGGATCCCTGGGAGTGTCCAAGGCCAGGCTGGATGGGGCTGGGAGCAGCCTGGGATAGTGGAAGGCCCATGGCAGGGGGCTGGGTGAGTTTAAGGTCCCTCTCAACCCAGATCATCCTGGGATTCTGTGATTCTGCTTTTCTTCAAAGAAGAGGAATACCATAGGATGCTGATGTCCTTGCCCTACCCTCATTATCCCTTATCATTTTCCAAGGCAGCTGTGCAAGTCTCCCCTATCCTGGTTTAGTTGAGATTTCCTCTTTAATCCCTGGCACCCACTGCAGTGCTGTTACTCATTTCTCCCTAAAAAAAGAAGTTTTAGTAGTTTAAGAAGATCCGAGCCCTTATTTGTAACGGGCAAATCCTGAGCCTTGAGCACCTCTCAGCCTCATCCCTTACCCCGGCCTGGTGGACAGAGGTTCAGCCAAGGATGTCCTTGCTGAAGGAGCACCTGCTGGCGCTGCAGGAGCTCACTCCGGTTTCTGGGGGGAGGGTTGGCTTTGTCCCCATCCAAAGCCACTCGTCCCCATTGTGGACAGAACCTTTCCTCCTCAACTCACGCCTGTCCTGATCCTCCCTCAACAAAGCCAAGGAGGAGGTCCTGGAAGCAGAGTCTGTTCATCCATCCATCCATCCCTCCATCCATCCCTCCATCCATCCCTCCATCCATCCCTCCCTCCATCCATCCCTCCATCCATCCCTCCCTCCATCCATCCCTCCATCCATCCCTCCCTCCATCCATCCCTCCATCCATCCCTCCCTCCATCCATCCCTCCATCCATCCCTCCCTCCATCCATCCCTCCATCCATCCCTCCCTCCATCCATCCCTCCATCCATCCCTCCCTCCATCCATCCCTCCATCCATCCCTCCCTCCATCCATCCCTCCATCCATCCCTCCCTCCATCCATCCCTCCATCCATCCCCCCATCCCTCCTTCCCAGACCACTCCATGCCAGAGTGTGAATGAATATATAACACATGAGGCCTTGCTGACCTGTTTAATTTGAACAATTTCTTTCTCCGAAGCTCCTTCCCCAGGAGGTGCCTTCGACAGGAGCAGATCTCTGCACAGCTCCTGAATCCATGTTTGCACAGCATTTCTGCTGATTCCTGCTGTTGTCTTCCTCATCTCAGCATCTAAAAGCAAAAGGTTAATGAGACAGTCACATACTCCCTTTTGGATGTGGGCAGAAGACCAAGAAATAAGTGATCAAAAGTTCACAGTTGCCTCAATACCCGATTACAGACCCATTGCAAAAATCCAACAGTTCCCTGTCAAAGCCCCTAAAAAATCTGAAACTAAACTAAAAGCCGTCTAAAACTGCAGTTACATCTGGCTTTCAGTTTCTTCTCACTGCCTTCTCTTTTTAAGTCGCTCATAAATTCTTTGGATACAATTCCTTTTGGGCTAAAGTTCTCTAAGTTTGGCCATCCCTCAAAAAAGTACGTTAAAAAATAAATAGAAAATTTGAGAAAATGGGTTTGGCAGTTGACATAAATTTGTCATGCAAAAATCCTGTCCTGCCATCACTTTCCCCAAACCAGGCCCCCCCTCCACCCCGCCCCCTCCCCGGTCAGCCAGACTGCACCAGTGTCCAAACTGGAGTTTGGCTGGCAAGGCCACGAGACCCTCGGAGGGGCTGAGTGGAAGAGGACTCGGATCCCCTTCATCCCAGCCCCTTCTTCCTGGCACTTCTGCAGAGAAATTGGCCAGATTATTTTCTTTACAGCTCCTTTCCCACAGTGGCTCCCAGCTCCACACCACCATGGGATGCATGACAGAGGCAGGCAGACAGGCTTGGCAGGCTGGGCGAGGAGGGGATGGAATCTGTAACAATTCTGGGATGGCATCAGCTAGGAAAAACCTCATACTGGACTCTCATGGTCATAGATAGCCCCCCAAACCCTTTCATTACTCAGCCAATATCCTGTTTCCTGAAATGTTCGAGGCCAGGTTGGATGGGGCTTGGAGCTACCTGGTCTGGTGAAAGGTATCCCTGCCCTTGGCTGCAATGGGATGAGTGTGGAAGCTCCTTCCAACCCAAACCATTCTGGGGTTCTTTGGTTCTGGAATGTGCAAAATGTGGCATGGAAAGTGCTGAACCCCAGTCTCCTCTACGCACTCTGGGTGAGTGCTCTCGCCATTCTAAGTGGCTGAGATGGTTTGAAGAAAATACAGGGCTTGTGTGAGTATCATCCAACAGCCTGGGTATTCCAGAGGGCTCTCCCGCCTCTCTGTTCCCTTGCCGTGCTCCTACAAGCAGATTTTGTGGGAGACTCCTCAAGAACCTCCAGTAAATAAGGCTGGAAAGGAATATTTTCCTTCTCCTCTCAATTTTTTAACTACTGAATTATCCAGGAGTTGTAAGAAGCAGCAGTGCAGTGGGAGGAGGATCAAAGCAGGGATTCCCTGGGGTGGGAACGTTCCCTTCACCCAGGAGCTGGGAACTCACCTGGGGAACAGAGAGCTGGTTGTCAGCTCAACACAGGAGATCATTTTTCATTCATTCTCCATCCCCATTGTCTGGATCACAATGGCCACGCCCAGCCTTGGGCAGGACGGTGGTGCCACGGTGGGTGACAAACAAGGGATGCACTGTGCTCCTTCCTGGCTCAGGGAGGAAGGGGATGCACGCCTTCGTTCAGACATACACAGAGGGGTTTGTAGGAACTGGGTATTTTCTGCTTTTATTTGTGTTGTTGGTTCTTTCCTCCAGGCTGAATTCCCACTTTTCCAGTCAGGTCTGCAGAACATGGACACCCTGGTTTAGCCTGCAACACACAAACCCAGGATTTGGATAAGTATATCCACCAGAACTCAGTCCTTGAAGATTTATTAGATCAAATTTCTTTTCCAGTTTTTTGAAGGACACCTATAGGATTCAAGACCATATAAATCATGATTTCTCCAACTGCAGGTAAGTTTGGGAAGGGTCTTTAGATAATCTGCATCATTTAAATGACTTTGCTTCACCTGCATTTAAGCCTTAAAGGAGCTTAAAGTGTCTGGGTTTGGAGATGGAGAAGTAAATGTTTTAACCCCTCAAAGATGCTCTTGGAGCAGGGATCCTGGATCCACACCCAGAGCTGTACTGGCAGTTAAATTAAGGTCCTTAATATAGCATTTGTCTTCGTCATCCCCTTCCAAACCCTTCCTCTTAAATGCAAGCCAAACTTTACTGCCCATGAGCACACGGAGATTGGCTTGATCCTGTGGTGTTCATAAATTGGATTTGAACAAAAAACCCAAACATCTAAGGGAGAAAAAAACCCCAACCAGAGCCCAGTTCCAATGCCTGGCATTGCTTTTCCTCCTGCCAAAAATTGTCCATCTCCAGGTGGGATGGACACTGGATTGCAGGCAACTGGGCTGATGTGAAACAGATAATCTTGAGAGGTCCTGGAAGAACTGGCAGGGCTGGAGACAATCCTGGAAAATGCTCTGGAGTGGCAGGAGGGTGGGACAGCAAAGGCTTCTTCCAGGAAAGAGCCAGCTGAGATTGTTACATGCAGCTCCTCATCATTTCCAACCGAAAGTGGCCTTGGAAGGCTGGGGTGAGAGCTGCCCTTTCCTGGAAAGAGAGGGTCTGGATGGCTGGACTCTCATGGTCATCTGGGCAGCACATGTGCACCCTCCTTGCCTCTGTGAACCCCTTCACTTTCTTCTCTGCTGCTCCCAGTTTTACAAAAAAAGTGGAAGGTTTCCACCCCTGCCTGTTCTGCTGCCTGTGGGTTCGCAGCGTCTTCCAGCTCATGCCCTGAGAGAATGGAGTCATTGGCCAAATTACCTGCAAGAACCTCCAGACCTTGTATCCCCCGTGCCCCCTGGATGAGCTGGGGGAGGACATGGATCCTCCTAAAATTTGTGATTCCTGAGCTGGCTGGCCCAAGAGTCAGGCTCGGAATAACTGCAGCAGTAATGTTTAATACGTGGCCAGTGCTCTTTGCTGTCCAAGTGCCTTTCCCACATTAACCACCTCATTAACTGATAAGGGAAGGAAGTGGGGAACGGCTTTTCCAGCCGGAGCCACAATGCCAGATAAAGGATGCACGATACATTTCCCTAAACTTAAATTTGGCCCTTTGTCCTCTTGCCAAAGCAAGCAAACAAACAAACATCTGAAAGTTCATTGTGGTTTTGGGGGGCTGGAAGTCACAGGGGCAAAACTGCAGTCTGCAGGATTGCTCTGCAGGGCTGGAGAAGTGCTGGCTCTGATGGAGGAACACTCCTGATCCAGGTACACAGCTGCCCCTGCCCTGGGGACGGTGCTGACAGGACACAGAACAATGGCATGGGAAGGAGCTGAAAGGTTTTGATCACAGCTCAAGTCGGGAATCAGCAACATTCCTTTCCCTGGAGGTTACTGTGGCACGGATTAAAGCAGAACTAAAGTTCAAGCAAAACGTGAGCCAGCATTGCACAATGCTGGCAAAAGGTCTCGTCATGAGCACTTTGAGATAGTGGGGAACAAGAAATTTAACCCATTTCCAGCTTCTTTCCTACTGCTTTGCCACCCAGATGATCTCCAGGAGCTCCAGGGGGATCTGCTGAGCTTTCTGATGGCAGCCTTGTGATTTGGCAGTGCAAAGGGATGAGGTGGTAGAGGGTTTGCTTTCCCTGACAGGCCTGGCTGCCACACAACCTGCCCTGGGGACACAGCTCAGAGAAAGCAAGGCAAGGGGCTGTTCCTCACAACCCCTCTGTTGGATCACTTGGGATAGTGGTTTTACTTTGGGACCCTGGATTTAGGAGGAAAAGAAAGGGACTTTTTTTCAGAGCAATAGAGCACAGAAACAGGGGGCCAGGTCTCTGTCCAAATGACTCTCCATACCTACCTGCACCTTCCTAACGTCCCAGGAGTGCTTGGCCCTGCATCCCTGTCCTGGATTTGTTCCATCCCTCTTTCCATCAGTCACGTTATTTATTTCCTGAAACAAATGCAACTCCAAGTCATCCTGCTGTTCCTGAGGGGTATTTGGGGTTCAGTTGTCACAGAGATCACCACACCTCCTGACAGGGGATGTGAAGCCCACTCTGTGAGCTTCAGGTTCCTGCTGGGGCACTCAACCCTGAGAAAAGGCTCCCAGATCCAGGCAGCCTGTGTGTCCCAGGTGGTTTAGGGGAAGAAGGATCCTCATCTGTGCAAGCCCTCAAGAGCACCCCACACCTACACATTGCATAGGCACGAGGAGGGGCCAGGGACGAGGGCTCAGGTCTGAGCTCCCCCTCTCTCCCTGCTGCTGGAATCTGTGAGCTCAGCAAGCTGGGAGCTGCTGGCTCCACGTGGGAAGTGGAGCAGCCCAGCACCAGGGTTGGAGGCACCCAGGGATTTTCACACCTGGGCTCTGTGTGTGATCCAAGCTGGGACACCCATGTCCCCTGTCACATTCCCCTGTGGCAGTGCTGTGGCCTGGAGCTGAAGCATTTCCAGGACATACCAGGGCTCTCCACCCCTCGGAAAAACCACCCTGGCAGAGCAGGCAATGAAGAAAGTAACATGCCCAGCATAGCTGGAATTCAGAAACTCTGTCTCTCCCTGCAGAGGCATGAGCCCCTAACACAGCAGAGCACTGGCTTGTGCCTGCTTTCACCACGGCCAGATGGAATCTGGGAGATAGGCTAGGAAAAATATGGGCTTGGAAAGCAGAGACACGGCTTTGATGTGCAACCACCACCCCTCTCCTCTTTGTTATTCCTTCTCCCTCATGCCAAGCTGCTCTAACAGATGCTTTCCCTCTGCCCCACGATCCAGGGGTCCCTGTGCAGATGAATTCATCACTCAGATAACGACCCAGCAGCCACGAGGCAGGGGACGCCAAGGAAAACACCCATCCATCAGCGGATACGTGGTGAGGCTCTCCCCCTCTGCGAGGGACTCACCTTGGGAGTTCCATTGCAAAGCGATGGCTGCAGTGAGCAGAGGTGGGAGGGAATGCAGGACCCACCAAATCCCACAGAGGGTGCTGACAGTGTCCCTGCCAACGTGATTCACTGGAGAGGAACGCAGCCCACACCTGAGCTGGTCCCAGCCTTTGCCAGCCAAACTGATCTCCTGCAAAAGTCTCCGAGAGAAAGGTGTTAGTGCTGCCTGAGCTGGTGGCTGCATCGGGAAGGCAGCATGGACAGGAGAGATGCCATCAGCTCACAGCCGCTGACCTTCCTGAGATGCGGAAAAACAAAAATGGCACCTTCGTGGTTTAAAATTTCCCCCCCCAGAAATAAAAATCAAATCAAATTAAATAAAGTGAAAGCAAGACAGATTCCCACGGGGCACAGCTTCACCGTGTCTTCCATCTTGCCTTCCCACAGAGCCCCTGGCTGATCTCCAGCCCCCAGCTGGGCAGCAGCACAGATTTCCCAACACAGCAAGCTGCCGGATACGTGTGTGACACGGGGAGCTGCCTCCGGAGCATCGGGCAAGACCCTCCCCCGCCTCACCCACCCCAGAACCACAGGAATTTGTGGCCTGCTGGGCCAAATGAGATAAAAGATGTGCTGACCCCATTCAGGACCTGGATGCTGGGATTGGAGGGATGGGATTTTTTTGGCTAAACTGGGAGAAAGAGTCAGGCTGGGGGATCATAGCCAGCCCAGGGGCAGATTGGGGTGGAAGGGACTGGGCTGCCCAGTATCAGCCATTAGCAAAGGGAGAATGGGTCCAGAAACCACAGCCACGCACGTGTCTCATGGATCCTGACCATTCCTCCCAGCTGCTCTCATCAGGAATATCTTTAATCTTGATTAATCCATTTTTTCCACAGGCTGTGAAGGCATGACGTGCCTCAAGGGGGACTCCTCCACCTCCCACCTCATCCCAGTAAAGCTCCTCACGGAGCTGCTCTGCCCAGAGCAGGGCTGGTCCTTCTGGAATAGGGGTGACCTGTGCCATGTTAATCCTTTGGGGTTAATCCTCCAGGAACACAGCTCGGACAGCTCTCTGGGATGTGATGGGAGCTGGTCCGGGCTCTGAGGAGGAGGCCAAAGTCAACAGCGATACTGGGAGAGGAGCTCAGGCACTGGCTAGGAGAACAAGGATGGGATCATGATGGATCTGGAAATGAGACACTTTTGCCTGGAGTTGTCAAGGAAAAGAAATTTATATAGTGTCAGGGTGGTGGCAAAGAGAAATAAGGGAAACAACAAGAGGGCGTAGCAGGTTCTCTCAGTGCTTTGCTCCACTTCCATCCCACCCTTGGGTGGATTTGGGTCTGTTCAGATGGAAGAGTCAAAATTTCGAGTGAAGTCAGGATCAAAGCCTTGGGAAGTTGTTGGCACTGATGCAGTGCAAGAAATAGATGTATAACACAACATTTTCCTGTCATCCCAGTCCATTTTCCATGGATCTGGTGGGAGCCCTGACTCTTCCCTCCCACCAGCTCCATGAGATGCAAGTGCTGTGCCTTTAAGTGCTGATCTAAGGGAAACCTGAGAGCTTGATGCTGCTCCCCCTGCATGTGATAGATCACCACGAGCAGCCTCTCCTCCGTGATATTATGGGCCCCAACCCGTGATCTTGGGAAGAATTCAAAGTCTGGCTTATCAGAAAAAAAATAATCTAGTTAAACTTAAAACAGCAAGACTCAACTCAGGCTAGAGGATGATTTATTAAGAATCATGGACTTTGGAGACAGAGAGAGGGAAAGGAAGCCACAAACCCCACATACAGCCTGTAAACGTTCCAGTTTATAATCCAGCATGAGCGGCTGGAGAGCTCAGGCTGGAAAATCAGCTGGGATTCATCACAAGGTAGAGATGAGGCAGCACTGAGCTCAGGGGCAGCAGCATCGCTCCTGTGGGCTTGAGGCAGAACCTGCCTCCTGCCCCCTCCCTGGGTACCCCAATCTCCTGCACTTCCCAGGCTTGGGGTGACCAGGGAGATGTGGCAAATCTCACATGCTCACCTGATTTGGGCACAGCCTGGCTTCAAGAGGAGCTCACAGCAAAATCCCTTTCAGTGGCAAATAGCTGCACTTCTTCTCTCGTAACCAGGCAGAAATGTTTCATTTTATTAACTAACAATTTGTTTAAAGCAGGCATCTCTATTATAAATAATATTATTTATTATTTATAATAAATAATATTATCTAATAAATATTATATTTATTTTTAATATATATATATATACACCTGGGAATTTTTTTTACAAGAGCAAGACAAAAAGCTGGAAATAAAGCGAAAAAATTTGTCAGAAACAAGGTGTCATCTTTGCAAAAGATTTGGAAAAAAAATCCCCTTTTCCACTAGGAAGCCATTACATCCCAAACCTTTGGCTCGTGCTTACAGAAAGCACTGCAGGCATTATTAATGATCACTAAAATCCGAGGATGAAAACATCCAAGCTCACACTTCCCTTTCTGCAAAAGTAGTACGTTCATTCATAAAAGGGGAAAAAGCTCACACCCACCAACCTGATACCATCAGCTGGGATGAAAATACTTAGTAAATAAAGTAGTGAGGCTGGATTTCTTCCCCATATCATTCTCATTAAGGCCTTATATTTGAATAAAGACCCTGAAAACAGGCAAAACCCTGGGATTCTCTCAAGGGCAACGTCACAGCTTGGCTTCCAGATGGGTTCCAGGCAGGGAAAACGTAGTAACGAAGCCAGAAATTATTATGGGACAATTGACAGGGGAAACCTTCCCTTCTCTGCTGACTGCCCCAAAGGGGGTTTGCAGGGGAGGGAGAGGGTTCCAGGGACATGTGAGGGGTTTTGTGGGGATGGGAAGGTGCTTGGTAGGGCTGTTAAAGGCAGGGCTTTGATTCCTCCCAGAGCCCAAACTGGCAGAACAGCTGAGCACTGCTGGCATTTAATAGCCAGGAGCTGTGTCCTGCAGGGAGGTGGCAGGGGACAGATGTGGGTGGCAGGGGGACAGATGTGGGTGGCAGGAGCTGTGTCCTGCAGGGCTGTGGCAGGGGACAGATGTGGGTGGCAGGGGACAGATGTGGGTGGTAGGAGCTGTGTCCTGCAGGGAGGTGGCAGGGGACAGATGTGGGTGGCAGGGGACAGATGTGGGTGGCAGGAGCTCGCTCCCAGCAGCCTCCCGTGTGCTGCTCCTGGGGGAGGCAGCTGCTCTTTGGAGAGGCTCCCAGGACTTGCTGCACCAGTTTTTGGCAGCCAGGTGCCAGCCTGGGAGGTTACCTGGGAGCTTCAGCAGAGCTGTGAAAGCAGATAAGGCTCAGCTTAGTGGAGATCTCACACCTGGGGGTTATCCCAAATCTGAACTCCACTGGGGTGGGGAGCACCTGCCCATCTGCTGGAAGAGGGGGAGAGGATGGGGGTGACAAATCTTTCCTCTCCACCACATCTGCTGCCTTTCCAGCTGGGAACGTTGGCAGGTATTTGCTGTCTGCCTCCCCGGGGAGTGGTGTCAGCCCGCATCTTTGGCTTCCCCGTGCTTCATCTGGAGCTGGCACCGGGGGCAGCAGATCACAGGGCTGAGTGTGTGCTCTGCCATCTCTGACCAGGAAGGGAGAGCCTCAGGGACGAGCAGGAAAGGCTCAGGAATACTGAGGGCACAGGAGAAACCCCTCTGCCCTCCGCCCTGTGCCTCAGTCAGTGGCAGCAGCCCCTTTCCCCATCCTGAGCCTTGTGCCTTCACTTCCCCATCTCTGAAAGTGGATGGAGCAAATCTACTGCAAAAGGGCTTTGGAGATTTATCTCAAAAACAACAACCTGTTGGAACAGTGGGTGACAGACATGGTGCCCTTGGTGTGCAAAAAGGGTAAAACCCAGGGGAAACCCTCTGCTCCCCCACTTTCTTTCCCCTGGTTTAATCCTTATGACCCTGTGGCAAGGAAAATATGCTTCCCCCTTAAAAGTAGACCACTTAACCTCCAAAATGGTGATTTGGAAACCCTCCTCCTCCCTTTAAATATTAATTTTTGCTTTATTGGTGTCTCTTCATCTTGCTTTGATAGAACATCCACTGCCGAGGCTCACACGGGATTCACATTTGTGAGGGAGGGATTCAAGTCAGCTGAATGCACCAAGGAAATAAGAGCCCACCCAGCCCCAGAATCTCTTCTGTGTCCTGAAATCCCAAATCCCTGCCAGTGGGAAGCGTGAGGCTTCAGCAGCACAGGGGCTGAGCAGCAGGAACAGAGGGCAGGGGTATCAGTCCCCACATCCTGCATGGGGCTGACATCAGTTCCTCCTGCTTTTATTGACGTGGTCCCAGCTCGGGCCTGATTTTTTTTTAATTACCTCATAATTCCTGCAGCACTCAGAGTTTTTATAAGCCTCCTGCTTTCCTCCAGGTCAAGAATGAGTGGCCCCAGCTGCCCCGTTTTTTAATCACCAAATAGCAGTGAGCAGTAAAAGAGGAACGCAGATGCATTTCCTTGCACTGATGAGAGACTCATGAGGAAAAACTACTCACATTTTAAGTAGCTTTGGGGCCATTCATTCCCCCTCCATCTCTTGGTGCCATGAGGTACCCAGAGAGGTGGAGATGTTCAAAAGCAACATGTCCTGAGAGCTCCAGGCCCTGCTTCAGGGAAGTTTTTGAGTATTTCAGTTTTGTCAGACACTGTGGAAATGTCTTACAGGAGAGGGTAGCAATAAAAGGTGAGTTTAAACCTGGAAAGTGGAAGAGTAGGCCTGGTGGGCTGCCTGTGGGTGGCAGGAAGCAGGTGGGGCTTGGCTTGTTTTCTGGCAATTAGGAACAGATCGAAGCTATAGGAGAGCAGGGAGTCAGGGCTGGTTTGAGCTGCGGCCAGGCAGGGCTTTTTAGGGAAGGTTTCCCAATAAAACACCCACCATGCAGCAAACCTGAGCGTGGCTGAGAACAGAGATGGAGACAATCTCATCGCACCCCGATGATGTTCCCGCTGCACACAGAGAAGCACAGCTCAGCTCTGTGATCTGGCCAAGACAGAGAGAAGAGATTTTCTTCCCCAACCAACCAGGCAGATCCCCTGGGGCCCAGAGCCACCCTCTCCTCAGGGCACAGAAATTCCTCTGCAGCAGACACGCAGCAGGCGGCAGCGATGAAGAGAAGATTACATTATAAGGCAGTACAATGTATGTTAGTGGGTCACTCGGTGCTGTTTGGGTTGGCTGGGGAACACGGGGACAGCACATCTGCCAGCATGGCCTCGTTCACAGCATGGCCATGCTCTGCAGCCCTGGGAAACCACGTCCTCCCTGCAGGGAGAGGCCTGAGGGAGGGGAGGAATCCATGGATTTTTCTGCGTGAGAGGCTTTAGCTGGTGGTTTCATGCAGCTTGGAAAAGTGACACAAGCTGTACTGCAACCCCCACCTGAGACCCTGCAGGGCAGGTCCCAAAGGCAGGAGCAGAGCTGCTCCTTGGGGAAAAGCACAGAGAAGGGCTAGAAGTGACCGTGTCTGGAGAGGGGGAGATGCCACAGGGAGTGACCTGGCGTGGGCTCCGTGGGGTCACACGTGGGGCTGCACAGAGACAGGCACTGATCATTCCCGAGTGCAGCCAACACAGCAAACTGCTGCAAAGGCATCCCTGAGGCAAAGCTGGTGCTGGCTGCAGCATTTTCACTCCAACCCTCCTGCCATCCTCCCACCCTCTGGGAAGGGTAGCCCTGCCACAAAACCCTTCCCTGTGTCACAGGTGAGCAGAGAAGGGCAGCACGCAGGGTGTCCCCGTTCCTTCGCCTGCATGGAAGCTGGAGGGAGGATGAGCAACAAAACCTCCCCTGAAAACATCCACAAGTCCTTCTGGCCTGCCAGTCAGGCCAGTAGCCCAGGCTGGGGAAAAGGGCCAGCCATGTGAATCCTCTGCTGGGGCACTGGAGCAGCTGGCAGCAACTGATTGTGTTTTTTCAGATGAGAACAATTTTCCTTTGCTTGTGCTCTTGACAAATCCAACCTGGAGGCCTCCGGGCCTGCCTGCCAACAACAACACCGGGGCGGGAGGGGACTGTATCTGTTTCCAGCAGAGCTGTCAGCTGCACTGGGGGCTCTTCAGTCCTCTGAGCATCCTCAGCCTCTGAGGGGAAATGAGAAATCACACACCCTCCAGTGCGTTGCCAGACCCCCCCTTTCCTTCCCCATAACCCACCTTGGAGGGCTCCCACCCATCCCTGAGGCCATGGGGATGGACAGCAGGGGCTTGGCCAGGCCCAGAGTTTGCTGTGGGGGGAGAGATGTCAGCATCATGTGCACGAATATGCACAGGAGGGGTCACTTGCATGGACCAAGTCTGTTCTTCCCATGAGAAACTCAGCCTGGAGCTTCCAGTGACACCAGCTGATACAGAAATGCCTCTTTATCCCTTGCCAAGGCCTCTGGAAAGGGCCAGAGCTCCTTCTGACCCCAGCATTCCCTGGGTACCAGGACAAACAGAAATAACACAGGACACATAGAACAGAATCACAGAATATCCTGAGCTGCAAGGGACCCACAGGGATCACCGAGCTCAAATCCTGGCCCTGCACAGGACAGTTCTAAAAATCCCACCATGTGCCTGAGAGACAGGGACTGAAGCAGAAAGGTCCCAAGTGATGCTCTCTTGAGCCAGGACATGAGGTGGGAGCTGCTTTCCTACACACGACCCTCTGCATCCATTTACAGCTTCCCAGGAGTGCCGTGTGCTGAGAGCATCACCAACCACCCTATCCCTGTCCCTATCCCTGTCCCTGTCCCTATCCCTATCCCTATCCCTATCCCTATCCCTGTCCCTGTCCCTGTCCCTATCCCTATCCCTGTCCCTCTCCCTATCCCTGTCCCTGTCCCTATCCCTATCCCTATCCCTATCCCTATCCCTGTTCCTATCCCTATCCCTGTCCCTATCCCTGTCCCTATCCCTATCCCTGTCCCTGTCCCTGTCCCTATCCCTATCCCTATCCCTATCCCTGTTCCTGTCCCTATCCCTATCCCTATCCCTATCCCTGTCCCTATCCCTATCCCTATCCCTATCCCTATCCCTGTCCCTGTCCCTATCCCTGTCTCTATCCCTATCCCTGTCCCTATCCCTATCCCTATCCCTGTCCCTGTCCCTATCCCTATCCCTATCCCTATCCCTATCCATCCCAATCCCAATCCCAATCCCAATCCCAGTTTTCCCTATCTGTGAATTTTCAGAGATATCTAACTTTATCTCAGGTGCTGAATAATTTCAGCAGCATCTCCAGTGCCAAATAAGAAAACACATTTCTAGTTCCAAAACTCACTGAGAAACTCTGAGACATCCACAAGTGCATCAAAGCACAGCAGGAACAGAAGCCACTGAAATGAAATCAAAATGAGAGGCAAATCATGATTTGTGGGTGCCTTGAGATGGAGAAGTGGAGCCCATCTCAGAAAGGAGTGAAAAAATAAGACTTTGTATGAGGTCTAGAGAGATAACTTCAAGGGGAAAAGCTAGACAGTGTTTTTCCAGCTGAATAGAGATTTACCAGACAGCATTTTGCAGGCCCATTTTGGTTTGATGAAAAACTCTTCAGAGAATGCCTTTTCAGGGTTCTGAGAGTGTTGGGTTTGGGGAGGGTCAGGGCCTTGTGCTGTGCCTTATTCCTCTCTTGTATTCAGTTTTACTTGTAAAGACAAGAGGAAATTTCTTCTCTCGTGAATATTTCTCTGTGGGTGAAATTCCAAACGTCTATATATAAAGATGATCCCAGCAGTCAGAAATGTTTGAATTTTTTACAGGATGGAAATTCCTTATTTCTTTATCACCCCTCTCTGTTCTGCCGGTGGGACTGAGGGGTTGTGGGGGTTCCCTCTGGGAACCTCCTGCCTCAGTTTCCCCACGCACAACGCGAGGATATGCTGAGAAGGGGCTGAGATAATGTTGGCACGTCCTCGCTGCAGGGCTGCTGGTCCTTAGGGTTTCTCTTTCTGATGGAGACCCAGACGACTCTCAGGCTGCTTGCTCCTGGCTTTGGGAACACCTCGGGAAGCTGGATGGAGTGGAGAGGGTCTGCGGAGGGCTTCCCTTGGTGTTCACAGACAGCCCCTTCCTTCTCGCCAGACGTCCTGGCTGACTCCTGCCGCCCCTCTGGTGGGAGCAGCGCCAGTTTTGTCTGCTGGCACAGGCCGGGGCGGTGATGGAGGGATGGAGGGGAAGCTCTGCCTCCCAAATTGCATCTCCAGCACGAGGCCGCCCGGGCCGCGCCGCTGCCGACAGCTTTATGGCTGCTGAGACAGGCCCGAGGGGAGAGCTGGCCCTGCCCCATCCCTGCTCCACAGCTGCGCCGGCAGGGAGACGAGCCGTGGGGAAAAGGGGAGAAATCCCCTGGAAAGCAGTGCTGGAAAGTCGGCCACCTGCAGGGAAGTTCCTGCTTGGCCTTCCTGCAGTGCAGACGATGGCTGGTGGGAAAAACTCCTGAGATGAGGTTTGTGTAACAGGAAAAAAGGGGAAAAATCACAGGGGTTTCGCACATCAGCCGCTCTTGGCCCTCCTAAGCCTGACCCAGGGCCTCCCACAGGTGGGATGTCGCCTTCTGCCCCACACAAAGGCCAGTACCAGCCCAAAGACAGTGTTTGACAGCCCCAGGCAGCTGGGGGAGCATGCTTCACTCAGATTCCACCCCGCTTCCCTGGACCTTGTTGCTGCCGGGATTTGAGCCGTGCAAAATGCACGTTTTAACTTTTTAACAGTGAAGATGTCACCTCACGAAGGAATGGGGAGAACTGCATCCTTGGCTGGGCTTAGTGGCTTTTTGCCCTTTTCCTTTCCACATTGCCCACAGCAACTCCTGGGCATTCTCACTCACTCCTGCAACCACCTGCATCCTCCCCAGGCTCCTGGTACCCACCACACTCCGGGCCGTGGTCGTTAGGGAGCATTTCAGAGCTCGTTACCTTGCAAAAGATACATGAAGCAACGCAGGGCAATATCTCATGGAAAAGGAGAGTGGAACCAGGCGTGCTGGAAGGGATGGCGGGGAGGGGCAGGGAAGGGAGCTCTCACCCAGCATCCCACCCACACACCAACATCCGCCCCTGTGCGGAGGTCAGGCGTGCAAGCAGCACCTGGCCACCAGAATATCTGGCTGTGCCACAGCCCAAGGAGCTGCTGGGTGTGATGAAGGCCAGGAATGGGGAAGTTTAGAAGCTGGCCTGTGGAAAAATCCACAGACAGAGCCTCCCTCATTCCAAAACAAACAGCACATGAGGCTGTGGGGCTCCCACGCAACATGGGGTGCCAGTGGGACACTGCCCAGTGAGCTGGTGATGCCTTGGAGTGGCTCCCTAGAACAGAGGCTTGACAAGATTAAGAGAATAAAAAGTAGGTATTTATTAAAGGCCTTCAACAGATACACCTTGGTCAAAAGCTTCTGAGAGGGGCTACACCCAAGACGGGCAATGGTCATGAGTTTTTCAGACAGATATAAGTTTGGTCCATTTGCATATCAGGGGTTAATCTTCCAATTACAGCTTCAGGTAATGAAGTCATTTACCCCCAGTTTGCTCCCCCCCAATTCACTTTTGTTTATACTTTTCAGGGCCTGAAGCAGTAGGATGTCCTTGAATTTCAGGCCTAGAGGGATTGTTTTGTCTGAGCAAAATGTGAAGACAGTAACTAACACTCTGTATGGAGTTCAGAGTTATACCCTAAAGCAGCACAGGATTTGAAAAATATAAAAGCTAAATTCCTAAGGCATCACTGGGAATAGCTCAGGCCCTTAACCCTCGCTGCCTGAGCTGCTCCCGGGCTTGCAGTGCTGCTGGAGAAGGGTCCAGTGCGATGTCACATCTCCCTGGCTGCTGCACACAGCCCCTGGGCACTGACCCGGCCTCCTCATCCTCCCTCTGTGCTCTGCTCACTGGTGGTGCCCCAGACGGTCCCAAAAATGCCCGTGCCCAGCATGACCCAGGTGTGGAGGGCAGCGGGGGCGGAGGCCGCGGGCCGTGAGATCTCCCACTGTTCTCCAAAGAATGTCCCCTTGTCCCTCCTGACAGCCCCCCCGGCCTAGGGGCTGGGGGCAGCGGGGCAGGGTGGTGTCAGGGACAAACCCCATCAGTGTGGAGTCCCAGACACAGGAGAGCCCCAAGAGGGGGCCAGACAGGGCTCCCAGCAGTGGTGGAGTGCCGGCTCCGTGCTAGGGCGCTCCCAAGGCAAAGGGCTGCTGCCCCTGCCCTGGCACTGGGACACGGGGAATGAGTGGCACACTGAGGACAGGGCCAGGGGTCCCATGGGACTGAAGGGGTCCCACACATCTGCGTTTCCTTGGCTCAGCACACAGCAGCTTGGATGGCAGGGAGCACTCCAGCTGCAGGGCAGCATCTCCTGCTGAGCTGGGGAGGCACCAGACAGGCACTGCCTTCGAGCTGTGTCAAGAGTTTATTTTTCCAGCTAAAATAATTTAATTCAGTGGAAATTCTTTCTTTTATCAACCTGTAACCAGCCTGTCCTGGGGAATGGCTGATGGGCTGGATGGGAACCAGGCTGGATGGCATGCACAGGAAAAGCCAGAGTTTATGTCATTTATTTTCCTACCAAGCATAGCTGAGCTGGGGGGGGGAGCTTGTTTTCTTCTCACCAGCAGAAACCTAAAGCCCAAAATGACATGTCTAGTGGAATTTATTATTCCTGATGTCACAGCAGGGGGGGATACACTGTACTTCCAGCTTCTTGCAACCCCAGCATGTAGAATGGCAAAGGTGGAACAAGGTGCATTGAGATATGGCAAAAATAATCAGGTAACAGGTCCAATGATGCAGCAAAATCCATCACCCGCTTGGCAAATCCCTCTCCCTGTGAAGATCCTTGCACAGCAAATGCACCAGCTAGGATCCCCATGGGATGTGGAAGGGTTGGAATCACAGCTGCACCATCCACTTGTGGCTTTGTTAATATCTCCTGAGCAGCAGAAGTTAATGAGCCTGTGGGAAAAAAATAGCTTGAAATTAAATTCTTCGTACCGAAGTTGCCAGCTATGCATTACATTGACGAGGACAGTTATTGTGTGTGAAATGTGGCATGATTAGAACCATATTTGTAAAGGATTAACTGCTCTGTAACAGCTACACGTCTGCTCTGAGGTGGTAAAACTTCCCCAAATATGTCTGCAATCATCTATACAATAACCACGTTAATAAATCAGAATAAAGACATATTGGGGTGAGTGTGGATTCCAGACTGCACCCGGTGGGTTTGTGCAGAGGGAAGTGGGGAGGGACAAAAACCCCAACAGGAATGAGAGGTCTGAAGAAAAAAACAGCTGTGGTTTGTGGGAATCCAGTGGTGTGTGAGCATGGAGAGCATCTCTGGAGACACAAGTGCCACTTCTCTGGATCACAGCTGACCACAGGCTGGGATTCCAAGGGTTCAGTCCTGCCCAACAACGCTGCTGCACTTCCCACCTGCTAAAACCCAGGGGATACCAAGAAAGAAACCCTTTAGCTCGCAGTTAAAGCACAAAATCACCCAGGGCAGTCTACCGTGGCTGCTCCAGGGTTTTTCCTGCACTCTATTTGGGGCACTCCTCACCCAGCATCCAAGTCCCTGCTCCAGCACTGCTCCTGGGGATGGATTTGGGGCAGGGGTTCCCCACCGTGAGCAGAACACCCGGGTGCAGAGAAGGCATTTAGCAAAAATAAACGCCGAGACAGAGCTTGAAATGTTTATTTTCCAACTCCAGGCCATTCATCCAGTGACACTGCTCTGTTCCAGTGAGTCTCCCTCTGTTTATATCAGATGATTAATGAGACACAGATTGGCCTTAACCCTGATGGATGTCACAGTCATCAGAGTATGAATTTGGGCTCGGTGTCCCAGTTCTCCTCCCACCTCTGCCACCACTCCATCCTCACTGACCCTCATTCTTCCCATTTCATGCAAGCAAAATCAAGATTTTATTACCATATTTGTTTTCTGGCCTCTTCATCTGCCCTCAGCAATCAGCAGTCCTGAGGCTGGAACCTCTGATAATGTGGGGAGGGGTCTGAGCTGCAGAAGAAGTGAAGGGACAGATCCAACAATAAAAAAGGAGAGATAAGGGACAAGACAACTTGGGATTTGCCTGCCCAAAGCACAGAAGGGGACGGAGATCTGCCAGGACACCCAGGATGATGCCGAGTTTGCAGCAACCACCAGACACCACAACCAGACATAAAAAACCAGCCTAAACCCAGGGTGATGCCACTTGCAGAGGACACAGAGCTGTCCCTGCTCCAGGAAATGTACTTCACCTTCAGCATCCCCCACGTATTTCATAGTGCTGGGCTGCTGACCTACTCAATCAACACTCAGAATCCCAGAATGGTTTGGAAAAGAATTAAAACCCATCCAGTTCCACCCCCTGCCATGGGCAGGGACACCTTCCACTATCCCAGGGTGCTCCTGTCCAACCCTGGCCTTGGACACTCCCAGGGATGGGGCAGCCACAGCTGCTCTGGGCACCCTGTGCCAGGGCCTCACCTTCCTCACAGGGAAGAATTCCTCCCCAATATCCCATCTAACCCTGCCCTCTGGCAGTTTGGACCCATTCCCCCTTGTCCTGGCACTAACAGGATGGCCCGTGGACACCAGGATCACTGGCACCGGGTGGGATTCCCCTTTCTCCAAGGGGAAGAGCTTCAAACTAGACCTGAAGGAGGAGGGGAACAATCCCAGGTTTTCCCCTGGCACGCTGTGTCTGACCCCCCCAGGGTTAGGAGGATGTGCTGGGTATGCTGCAACTCACGTGAAGTTTTACAGAGATGAGACAGAGGTAGCAGGAGACAAGAGGGAAACCCCAGAGAAAGACCTGCAAAAATTAAGGGATGTTCCTCTTAGAATGCGACCTCCAAAGGTCCCTTCCAACCAAACTATTCTGTATTTCTGAATGGGGCTGGACTGAAACCAGGTTGAACGTGTCACTGCAACAATGCCTTTGCACCTCCCCAGAGCGCAGCTCCAGGCAGCAGCAATGGACACATTTCTCCAGCACTCAAAGCTCAAATTGAAAAGCTGCCATTAACATTAAAAGGAAAAAATGGCTTTTTAAGAACTCCATACGTTTCTATTTCTTTCCCCTTCCTTTCCTTCTTTCTGATTCACCCTTCTGATATTTTGCTTGGACTCCAATCCTAATGCATTCATCCTTCTTAGCACATTTTTGGGCTCTTTCCACCATTGTTCTTGGAAACTTCTTTTTTTTTTTAAGGACATATATTTAGATATACAACCTGGTCCCCCACATTAAAAAAAATCCTACCTCAGGCTGGAAAGGGAAGAGCACAGAGACAAGGGCGTTGGGGCCAAGGCTGACAGGGTGCCGGGACCTGCAGGTGCCAGCAGAGGAGGTGGCATTGCCACAGGGACATTTGTCCGTGTCCAGCATTTGGTGGCTCTGTCTCCTGCATGGAATGTCTCCCAAAAGCTTTGCTAGCACCAGTGCAGGGGTGGTCACTGCAGCTGCCCCCATGGGCCAGCTCAGGGGAGAAAATGGAGTGACCACAGCCCTGTCTGTCCTCAGCATCCCTTTGCAGCTCACTCCAGCCCCTGGCCCGCCGGGGAGAACAGAAACACATCCCAAAATCACGTAACACACGCAAATACATTTGCAGCGAGGTTTTGGGGAATGGTTCAGGGGTTGCAGTGACCACAGTCACCCCACACTGGTTCCCTTCTGAGCAAACTGGGACCATCCAGTTTCCTGCAGATCCCACCTGGAGCCAGTGGAGTGGGTGGGTTTGGCCAGCCTGGATTTAATAACCCCTGAGCACTCAGCCCGCACCCAAACATGTCATTTTGAAAAGGCAGCTTGGAGTCCAAGAAGCACTCGCAGGCTTTTCATAAACACACTTTAATAATCTTCATCAAGAATTTTAATACAGAGCGAGCTGCCTGCCAGGAAATGCATTTACACTGTCAGCTGCCGAGAGAAATAGCCCTGCACTGCTGCTCAATACCAGAAACACCCTCCCTCCTCCCAGCTTTTCCTCTCTTCCTCTTTGGATGAAGTGTGGTGCTTTGGAAACTGGAGGGGCTAAAAACCTTGGCAGGGAGCCAGGCAGCTCCCTGGAGCATCCCCTGAATTGGGGGCAGCCCCTTTGCCTTGCCCAGAACCATCCTGCTTCCACCTCCTGCTGAGCTGGACCTCATGCTTCCCCTCTTTTTTTTTTATTTTTGGGGGGTTTTAAGACTGAAAACAGTGTTTTCTTCCTCTCCCATTAACCTGCTGAAGGTGCTGCTGTTGGTGATGGCGAGGGAAGGGTGTGTTTTTAGGCTACAGGAAGAACAGGGGTTTGTGAGCTACGGACACAATTACAAAATCTTCTCATTTGCAGCAAAGATTAACGGAACCAGAACACATTTCTTTGCTGGCTGTGGTATTAAGCAATTAAAGGGATTAACTGAGGGCTTTACCATCCTCTGGCGCATCAGGTTTTGGTTTGTGCCAGAGGCTAAATACCCAATTTGATGTAGTCCGAACCCAGAAGGCTGGAATGGTGGGAATCACATTTTACAGCCTTTTTCCCAACAGCTGAAAACACTCTGGCTGTAACCACCCTCCCCATGCTGCTCCAAGACATCCACACCCTGCTGAGCCTGTTCTCCCTAAGGATGGATGGACAGACCCCTCCGTGCCCCCTTGCAACTGCCCCAAAACCAAGTGGCACCTGCAGGGAAGGGCCCAGAGACCAGAGAGGGGAAGGTTGGAAGGTTGGAGAAACAGCCCATGGGGACTTCAGCATCAGCATCTCCTTCCCCACACTTATTAAATCCTATATTACATGCAAGGAGGATTTTTGAACACCAATTCCTGGGCAGTTTGTCTATTTATAAGTCTGTTCTCAAGTGATTGATAAAAAAGGATGCAAAAACCAACCTCGATGCAGTGAACTAAAACGATGAGATTAGAAATCCACATACCAGATGTCCTCTCTGAACCTCGTTTAGCAGAGGTGGGGAATGCCAGCTTTCCAACAGGAATGGCACTGCCACCTCCGCTGCTTCCCTTTTCCTTGTGAAGTTCTTGCCTTATTTATTTGCTTGAGATGAGAAAAGCTGGGGGAAGCTGCCCAGCAGAAATACCAACCTTCTGCCAAGTGTTTTGAAGTTGCAGCACGAATTGCCTTTTACAGGCAGGGGTGCAGAGGGGAAGAGGTAGAGAAAAGGTCAGCTCCGCTGGAGGAAACCCCCAAAATGCTTTGAAGAGCTGAAGGGGTTTTTTCATCACACACACAGTCCATGGAGGGTCCAAGTGCCAGGTGGACTGGGGGAAAGAGTCATGGGAAGGATGGATGGGAGATGCCTGTGTGGGTATGGGTATGGCTCTGCCCCTGCTAGGGCAATTCAGGCTGCAGGATAGAATCCCAAAATAGTTTGGGTTGGGAAAAACCTTAAAGCTAATCTTGTTCCAACCCCTTGCCCTGGGCAGGGACACCTTCCCCTATCCCAGGTGGCTCCAAGCCCCGTCCAACCTGGCCTTGGACACTGCCAGGGATCCAGGGGCAGCCACAGCTTCTCTGGGCACCCTGTGCCAGGGCCTCCCCACCCTCACAGTAAAACAAATAAACCTTAAGATCAGTAAGAATTTAAAAGGCACAACCCCCACGAACCTCTCTGGAGCAGACGGGAAGCTCCTGTGACTTTCTGAGCGGTGCAGTGTGCCTGAACATAGAGAAACTACTCTCACTAATGTCCTTCTTCAGCTCCTCAAGGCATCCACAAAACTGCTCCGATGTCCTCCAGAGCTCACTCCCTTTCCCTGCCCAAGGGATGCTCCAAATCTGGAGTGGTGTCCACCTACCTGCCCTTACCTGCAACCTTGAGGCTGTGGCACAGCGGCAGCGAGATCTGTTGGGAAACGATGACCCCCAGACCTGGGAGAAAAAGAAACTTCTAAGGACCTTCAGTTGTGCCACAGGAGTCTCAAGGTTGCAACCTTGGCATGAGGACCTACACGCAGTGTTTTACCAGGTGATCCTTCCAGCAGCTTCTCCCTGTGCCTGAGGCATCCTAAAAAAAACAAGCCCTGGAGCTGCAGACACACCACAGTCATGCACTGAGTGGCCATGGGGAAAATGCAGGTATCCAGGTGCCTCCCATCAGGCTGGAAGCAGAAGGCTGCACTGCCACGGATCTGCTGCTCCCCAGGGGCTCAGCTTTCCACCCGCCAGAGCAAAATGTTGTACCTTGTTTGTGTTTCTATGGAATTGCCCTCCCTGCTGGTTCCCATCCTGCAGCCCCCACCGGCTCCATCTCCACGAGGTTAATTTCAACATGAAAAACAGCCTCCCAGGAGCAACCGCGGTCGATTTAAAATAATAAAAATGAAAATCTCAGGTTTGATGACTAATCCCGTGAGAGCGATTTAAAATTAGCGCTAGCCAATCGGCCACGAAAGTCATGGGGAAAATTCCTGCTGGACTTCTCTCCTCAGTCCACTCCCTGGCTTCATTTTCCATCCCCAGATCCTTCCAGCCTGCAAACATATACAGTGTTGCCTCGGCAACTGGGAGACGAGATATATGTACACGAGAAAATGAGACAATCTCTTTCCTTCGTGATTGCCTGGAAGGTGGAAACTGGAAACCTATTCTAGTCTTAAAGCTATGTCAGCTTGTACCAGACACATTCACGGCTCAACCTGCTCTTAAAAATGCCACCTCCAGCTCCTGCGTGAAGATAAATCGCCCTCCTCTCATGGGTATCTGTAGTACTGGCTCTCTCATCCCATGGGATGCTCAAGACTCGCAGACTCACCAAAAAAAAAGTGCTTTGCCCAAAGGTGTTTTTTGTCTTGCACACACCAACTGGCTGAGTCGTCCATCCTCCAGGAACCCAGACTCATTTGTGGGCTCCAGTTTAAGAGGTAAACATGCTTCCACTCTAATCTGGCCAGGACTTCCCAAAGATGGGCAGGGAACCCATCCATGGGTGCCCCGTTCGTGGTCTTTGGAAAGACCCTGCATCTCTGCACTTGTGCGTGCATGAAAAATAAGCAGCAGGACACCAGGAGGCCAAAGCAGAGTATCTCCATTGTCTGGTGTCTCATGCCATCTTAAATCCTGCTCTGAATTCCTGCTGCTCCGTGGAGCATTGCCCTTTGCAGCTCCCGGTGCCCTCTGCACCCCGCTGGGATGAGGGTGCCCTGCAGTAACAGCGGGCTGTGCCCAGAGGTGTCCCGGAGCCCCCAGCACCACCCCAGCCGCCTGCACGGCCCCTCTCTGCAGCAGCATCTCCGCTCTCACGGGTTATTCCCCTTTCTCTTTGTGCCATTTAATCCTTATCCTGGCAGTTCCGTCTGCATTATCAGATTTGCCCCTCTCCAACCCCACACCTGAAGGACCTGCCTGGTCCCCTGGCTTGCACAAACTCCCTGTGATGCCTTGGCTGCAACAGGACAGGGTGAAAAACCCAATTCCCCCCGATTCACCCCAGCACAGTCTGCACTTCCCTATGAGCTTGGCTGTGAGCTGTGGCTCTCAGAGCACTCCTGAACCCAGACATTTCCCACCTGGAGACGACTGTTCCATGTGTCCCCTCCATGGGCAGGAGTCCTGCAGCACGTGCCTGACTGGTTAAAACACGGGCAACTTCTTACAAATAACAGGATGGCTCCAAAACAAGGAAAATAGCAGGAGGAAGAGGGGCGCTTGTGCATGTCATGGATACAACAACTGGCTTCTCTCCAGATATTTACAGCATCCCTCCCCCAGTCTGCCCAGCCAGGCCTGGGTCCATGGAGCCCTATTTATTTCTTTTTCAAGTGAACAGCACTAATCCAACAGGAATTTGGTGAGAGTGGGAACGGGAAAGCCTGGGCAGGCAGTGTCCACTACCAGGTGATGTGCAGCTGTAAACACTTCATGAGCTGGGGATATCCTTCTGCAGGGGTTCAGCAGGATGGGAAACCCCTCACTACTGAAACTGAGATGGAAGGTGGACTGGTCAGGGAAATGGATTCAGGGGCTGCCACCATGATGGAACAACAAGAACTAAATCTCCTTCCTACCCTACGACAGCTGAGCACAACTAAGACTGGAGGCTCTTGGGGAGCCATTCCTTCAGCTCAGCCACTAAGTCCTTTGCCTGAGATGCCATAAAAACCTTAAAACTAAATTACAGCTTTCTCAAAAGGAGCACGGGCTTTGCCACAGGTCTCAACAGAGCCAAGAAATGCCCCCCTTGCTTCCAGTCCCACCAGCATTTCTTTCAATAAAGTTCCTCCTCTGATATTTCATAGATTCCCAGAATGGCTTGGGTTAGAGGGACCTTAAAGATCATTCAGTGGAACACCTTCCATTATCCCAGGTTGCTCCAAGGCCCATCCAGCCTGGCCTTGGACACTGCCAGGGATCCAGGGGCAGCCACAGCTTCTCTGGGCACCCTGTGCCAGGGCCTGCCCACCCTCACAGTCAATCTGCCCCACCAAACAAAAGATATTCCTGTTAAACCCCACTGTTCCCTGTGCCATAATCAGATCCATCCTTACCTCATTTCACATGGGGATTGTCATTTACAAAACCAGGACAGCAGCACCACCACACCCCTGTGCATTCAGAAACATCGGGAGCAACTTTGAAATGCAAAGCTGGGATAGCAGAGGACAGCACATCATTACTCATGAAGACAAGGTGAAATATGCTTTGCCAAAGTGTGAAAAATATTTATATCCAAATACAAAGTGTGTCTCTAATTTACAGTTCCCTGCACGCTCTGGAACCTGAACTATCTTTGTGGGAATGGCTGTGAAGGTAAAATGATTCCTGCCATTAAAATGTGCCCATGCTGGGGTGTAGAGAAGATGAAATGAAAAAAAAAGGTGGGAAAACGGGATTTGATCTGCTTTTTAAAGCAATAATAGTTTCACTGAAAAGCTTCACAATCTGTAACATGCAGGGTGGGGCAGGATTAGGATCATAAATAACTCCCAGGGAAGAAAAATGATACCTTTTCACAGGCTGGTAGTGTGTGATCTTTAAAACCAAAGAAAGATAAAATAATTGTCATCAAATATCCCCATTTTCCATCCAGAAGGATTGTTTTAAACTTGTTTTACAGGGATCACTTTATTCTGTGGATGCAGTGTGGCCACCTTTGGGCTGGAATGCAGCAGTGCCTGCGCCATCTGGATCTTGCTGCAGGAGGGGATGGATATTTATCCCATTAAAATGATGAGCTGTTAGTGATAACAGCCTCTGGAAGGGTAATTAAAAACTGTTTTGGCAGTGAGGCCAGTCTTGAGTAGATGTGAGGGTCCAAGAGAATTGTCTAAATTAGGAACCATTCTGGAATGTTACTGGAGTGGGGATGCTGGATCCTCCCAGCCCTGCTGGTCCCTTTTCCCCTCTACTTTTGGTAATTAAGCATCCCAGGTTTCCACCACAAGACCTGTTCCACCTCTGAACATGCCTAAAGGTAAAGGCTTGAGATACAAACCATAAATCCTACCCCAAAAGCAAGGGGTTAGCTTCTCCCAGCAGGAGGAATGCCAGATTCCCAGCGAAATCAGCCTCATCCTGCAGCTTTAGCTATTTTCTCACTGATGAGGGGCAGAAGAGAAATTCAGACCTATTGATCCATGGCTGGGAATGGGAAACCCAGTAAAAACGCAGGTGGAACTTTAGGTAGTTGGGATGCATTTCCTTAAACTGGAATTTAGGCAGGAATCCAAGACTAACACCCTCCACCTTCCCTCCTGCAAATAGTGCCGAGGGCTCTTTAACAACCGCAGTGGTCGAGGCCTGGGTTAATGTCTTATCCATAAGTTATTCACTATTTCCTTTTAAAGACAAAATAGTTGGAATACCACTCTTTGTCTCTTTAAATTACAGTTGTGGCTGTTACAAAAACCCCTCTGCACTGTTTCCATAGCTGGGAAGTGTCCGTTCCTCGGGAGTCCCACCTCTCAGTTTTTATGGGAACTCCAGTGTTAGGGAGTTTATAGTGGCGTTAATACCCACAGAGATAAAAGCAGATCCTTGTTACCATCAGAGCTTGGTGGAGCTGGGAAAAGAGGCTTCCCAGGCTTCCAGTCATGTGCCATTGTCTCCTGGGTGTGTTTTTGGGGCAGGCACATCTTCCAGCCCTTCCAGGAGGTGACATCAGGGGACACTGTGATGTCCTGGCTGGCTCTCTGAGGAATATGAGCTGCTTCTGCTGTCCGAACCCAAAACCTGAGAGCCAGTCAGCTGTGATAATCTGATTTTCACACCAAAGTAATTCAATAGCATCCCAGAATCCCAGAAGGGTTTGGGTTGGAAGGGACCTTAAAGATCACCCAGTACCAAGCCCCTGCCACAGGCAGGGACACCTTCCACCATCCCAGGTTACTCATGTATACAGTCAGAGACCTGAATATATCCTGGTCCCAAACACCCTGGAAAACTGGGAAAGGTTAACCACAGGTCTGGATCCATCCAACGCCTCCAGCCTGCTCAGGGAGTTATGTCCCATGGCAAAGTTTGATTAACATTTTCCCCCTCTTCTTCTTTCAAGTTTTTCAGACCTTTGTTGAAAAAATGAACAGAGAAAAACCAAAACTATTTTGTTTTCTGGCATCAGGACTCCTCCTGGGAAGCTAATTCCCATGTAATGGATCACTGCTGGGGAGATAACAGCTTTAGATAGAAACAGATGGAACATCTGAGCAGAGCACTTCGGTGACCAGAGCAGACAGGGTTTGGCTGGAATGATGACGAGGGGAATCCTTTGCTAAGGTTGGAGGAGGCAGCTTAAAATCCTGGCTCTTTTTGGCTCCCAAAGGGCAACATTTTCCCAAATGCCTCAGAGCCTTTAATCCTAATGGGATTTAGGGCTTAGTTCTTAAACAATTTGGAAACTTGTCCCAGGAATGATTCTCACATATCACTGCAAGGCTTTGTGAACTGGTGTGGATTTAAGGACCACTGCCCACCACCTCCTCCTCCTCTCCTGCAAGAATTATTCCACTGGACACACACAGGTAAGGATTAGGTTTTTCCTCAGATGGTCCCATCCTTCTCTGATTGAGCTGCTAAGGGCTACCAAAATGTTACAGCCACCCCCGAGGAGCTGGAAATGGAAAGGCCATTGACAGGAGGAGTTTTCCATCCATCCACAGCACAGACTTCAGCAGCATTCTTGGAATAACTCAAAAAACCAGGACTCCAGAGATATGGCATTAGGAGGGGAAAACAATGATGTGGGTTTGATGTCCTGTGCCACACTCAATAATATAAAAAATATATATATCCACACACACACAAATAGATACACATAAAACAAAGGAGATTCCATACTCTGGAAAAAGTGCCCAGTAAATCCAGCTCCCCTTTCAGTATTTGGTAAAAACATCAGGCACAAGGTCAGGCAAATTATAGCAAATAAGACTTGACACAAATTCCTGACTGGCTGTTTCTCCCCTAAAAGAGAACCATTTTCTGGTCTTTCTAATCTCATTTGTGTGAAAAAGTAAAACTAACAAGAAATGGGTTCTCTGGAATGACATCGTCCATGATTTTCAGGACAACCTCTGCTTAATCCTTATCAAACACAGCTAACATAATTCAGCATCAACTTGGAGCTCAGTTTAAATGGAATGGGGCAAATCTGGCTGATAAGGAGATGCACGAGACAATCCTGGGGAAAAAAGAGGGATATTTTGTTGCTGGTGTTTCTCTACAGGTGTGCTAAGAGAGAATTGACAGGCTGTTCCCATCCCAGTTCCACAGAGGACAAACCTTCCCTGTTACAGCCTCAGGTGCACTTGAAGTCACTCAAAATAAACCCTCACACTGTGCTTAAGGCCTCTGCTTCAGGTATTTCCAAATCACAGCATCCCTCTGACAAAAAGTGGGGGTTAAGAGGGGAAAAAACTATCTGAGAGCACAGTAATTCCATGAATTTTCAGGAAAGATGATGAAATATTCACATTGCTGCCCATTTTCCCCACACACTTCCAATCTGTAGCAATCTCTGTGGATGGCACATGGCAGCTTAGATGTGTCTCCTCTACCTCCTCCTCCAGGACAGCATTCCTGAAGACAACCCCCACTTCCAGCAATTTGGCAGCACTGGGACATTTTGCTGTCATTTCGTTTGTCCTTTTCCATCCTGCTCTGCTTTTCCTGGGATAGGGGATTGCCAGTGGGGCTTCCCACCACATCCTCCTCAACACTCTCAAAGAGAATTTTCCAAAGGCTCCCAAAAGAAAAACCACCCATATCACAGCCAGAGGCTTTCTTGAGCCTAGCCACTTCAGCCAGCAAATAAACTCAGGAAAGAGAATGTGGAACAGCTCTTCCAAAGCTTTAGCACCAAAAGAAAAAACCCCAACAGACCCAAAACCAAAAAAACCCCACACTAGGAGTCATTTTCCCTGCTTTATTTTCACCTTTCTTGACAGGAATGGCAGCAGCTGCAGTGGAAGTAAAAAGAAAGGCCTGGCCTAGAGCTCTTTGATATGTTGGTAAGTGCTCCTAAAAATCCATTTCCATTTGGATGGAGGATCTGGATCACTCTGTAGTCTGTCAAGGAATATATTTCAGATTTGTGAAAAATGCCAGTGAAAGAAAAAAAGTGTTTCCTTTGATATTTCTCTTTAAAAGGTTTCAGGCTTCCTTTAGAAAAGGATATGCCAAAACCTTGCAAGAGGAGAAATATCCAGTTTGGACATTTCTGACAGAAAACTTTCATTTGAAAATAATTTCTCCCTCCCCCCTTAGGATCCCTCCCATCTTGTCTTCCCTTTCCCTGTGCTGGAATAGCAAATCATTCCCATCTCCAGATTAATCCCTTCATTCCTGTCAGGTGCAGCCTTAGCTGTGCTGCAGAGCCCAGTGGGTCTGAAGGAAGATCCCATGGTTCCATTCAGTGCCAAAGGTACTTGGTGCTTTCCCAAGCCACCTCCCTCTTTTATTTTTCAGGTTGGTAAAAAGACAGATAATTATAAATCAAAGATGGCACATTCTGGGGTAGGGTCAGAATCGACAGAACATGTTCTGAGTGAGGGTTAACATGGGGCTGGTGATAATTCACAGTTTAAATTCAGCTAAAATGAAGCCAATTCTCCTATCAGGGGGTTGGTGAAATTCAGCTCTCCTGCCATCTGACTCCAGCCAAGGATCTGAATATTGGGAAGAATTTGCCTTGCAGATAATCTCACCTGGAGGCTGCTCAGAGCAGGACTTCCTTCCAGCTGGCTCGTTTGACTTCTAACAATCAGGTGTTTTTCCATCTCTATTGTCCTATGGCGCCCAAAGTCAAATCCTGGCTTTATTATCATGGAATGGTTTGGGTTGGAGGGACCTTAAAACTCATTTTGGTCCACCCCCTGCCATGGGCAGGGACATCTGCCACTGTCCCAGGGTGCTCCAAGCTCCGTCCAGCCTGGCCTTGGACACCTCCAGGGCTCCAGGGGCAGCCACAGCTTCTCTGGGCACCCTGTGCCAGGGCCTCCCCACCCTCACAGGGAACAATTCCTGCCCAATATCCCATCTATCCCTGCCCTCTGGCAGTGGGAAGACATTCCCTGTGTCCTGTCCCTCCATCCCTTGGAAAAGGAACCCTAATGCCTGCATGGGCTTCACCCACACAAGCAGAGAGGTAAAACAGCTTCTCTGGTTCGGAGCTGATCCAGATTTAACCTTATTTTGCTTTACTCCCACAGCCCAGGGATCCATGTGCTCCCTCCCTGGATACCTGGCAGGGTCTGGCTCAATTTCCCTCCTCCCAGGCTGCTCCAACATCCCAGCAGAGGACAGAGACAGCAGGAGTGAGACCAGGGTTGTTCCTTGGCTGGGCCACCTCCACCTCCCCTCCGAGAATCCCAGAGCCCTTCCCTGCCCAGGGCTTTGGGCTCCCAGATGAATGCACCCATTGAGCTGCCTCTTATTAAACACACCTCTGGCTCCAAATCACGACACAAATGATTTTTTTTGGATGCCTCGAGCCACCAGTAAAAGTTTCCCTTGTTTTCATCTTCCCAGCCCCAGCAGAATGCTCTTCTCCTGCCAACCTAGCCAGAAAAACAGGAAAGGCCAGAAAAATCACCCAAAGATGGGTGTCACACCACTCACAGACACCCTTCCACACTGGGTTTGCTGCATCCACTAGAATATCACTGATACCTGAAGACCGAAAGGAGAAATAAAGGCAGGCTGGACTTATCTTGGCTACACCTATAAGCCATTTTTCCCTGAAACATTCTGGAAGATTCATAAATAGCAAAAGTTCAGGATGGTTTTGCAAATTGTTCCAAAAGGAAACAATTTAGAGGGAGTAAAAATAGGCCCCTTGAACTTTTTCACCAACTTAGGCACCGGGCTGCTTCCTCTCATGCCTATGATTTTCCAGTTCCAAGTAGATTGCCACTTCTAAATATTCACCTTTTAAATTTAGTTGAAAGAATGGGAATAGAAACAGGAAAAAAAAAAATCCCCACGGACAAAAACAAGTCTTGATTTGATAAGAAACACTTCAGATTTTTTACTAGCTGAGAAAAATCAACAGAATTATTTGGCCTGAGCCACAAGCACTTTCTTAATTATTAAGCTTTTAGGAGCTGCTTGTAAACCACAGAAACCATTATTCACACAGGTCAGGCTTTGTATATCTGACCTGGGAAACCTCGCAGAGGGCAGAATTTAAGACTTCCTGAAAATTATGTCAAGCCCAGGTTTTCTGACGGGTCTTTGCAGTCGGGGAAGGAGCTTACCCCTCCCTCAGAGGGCTGCAGATGCCGGGGGCGGGGGGGACTTGGCCTGGAAGTGGCTCCGAGCAGAGGTTGATGTTTCACGGGATGACAGCAGCAGCTCCAGTTTGTGAAGCAAATCTTTCAGCTGTTTTCATGCAGCGTTTGGAAAGGTGGGGAGAAGAGACGGGCTGAGGTCTGCTCCTCCCAGCCCCGCGTGCGTTGGACAGGCCCGGGCCTCGCTCGGCCCTCACGTCCAAGCGCCGGCTGCGGGAGCTGGCAGGGAAGGACAAGGTAAAGGCCTCATCCAGCCTCTGAAAGGGGGGAATGATGCCTTAGGAGATTATATTTTTCATGTGTTTGTAATCCTGCAGCTCTTTAGTGTAGAACTCTGAATTCCATATGCAGTGTCAGCTGCTGCTTTCCCATTTTGGGCAGACACAACAATTCCTCTCCAGGCCTGGCAATCAAGGACACCTCACTGTCTCAGGCACTGAGAAATGCAAACAAAAGTGAGTTGAGGGGAGAGCAAACTTGGGGTAAATGACTTCATTACCCGAAGCTGTAATTGGAAGATTAACCCCCAATATGCAAATGGACCAAACTTATAAAATTGAGAAAACCTGTGACCTGTCGTCCATTTTTGGGTGTAGCCCCTGGGAGGGCTTCATCTGCCCAAAATGTACCTGAAGGCCCTTCAATAAATAGAACTGCTTTTTATTCTCTTAATTTTGTCTGGCCTCTGTTTTTAGGTGGTCCCAAAAGGCATCAGGTGGAGAGGGGAAATGTGGGTGGACAGGAGGCTCTGCAGGGCTGACATCAGCCCCACTTCCGTGGGCTGGGGATGATTTAAAGCAGGTGTGGGGCTGGGTGCGCCTGGGGGGAATTTTAGGGGCTACAGCCTGGAGGAAACTGGCCCAAAATTCCACTCTGGAGTTTGGGAGTGAAATGCTCCAACAGCCTCCAAACCAGCCCTGCAGCAAGCAGGGAGCCAGGGAGGCAAATCCTAGAATCCCTCAAAGGTTTGGGTTAGAAAGGACCTTTCTAGTCCAATCCTCTGCTATGAGCAGGGACATCTTCCACTCCACCAGGATGCCTCAAGCCTCACCCAAAATATTTGGGAAACATCCAGAACACTAATTTAAAGGTAGCACCTATAACAAGGAGTCATTTTAAATTATTATCATTTTTTTAAACATCATTGACTTCAAAGTGGGTTTGCCCAGTCAGAAAAGTTAAAACATGTAGGTGTGAGCAAGCTGTCCTCCCTTGGAGAAATCAGAAAGCAAAGAGTTCATGACTATAATTTGAGAGGAGGTTTTTTTGCTGAGCATAATAGGTTTGTGACCTTGGTGGTTTTAAGCAGAGGAAGGAAAAAAATATAAAGCAGGAGAAACTTGCTGTTTGGGTCAAAAGTAATTGGCTCTTGGGAGAGTTTTCAGGAAAAAAAATCCAAATATAAATAAAACTGGGTCAACTTAATATTTTCACTGATTTAAAACAGCATTCTGTTTCACTTTGATTCATTCTTTTCATTTAGTAGTTTATTCTTTTAATTTAGTAGAACATTTTATTCTCTTAATTTAGTCACTTCTTGAAAATCCTCCATATAAAACGAAGGGTCAAAAGGGTTTCTTTTGAAAAATGTCAAAGAAAACATTTCTACATCAAAAAAAAAAAAAAAAAGAGGAAAAAAAACCCCAAACCTCTTTCTGGCTAAAATGTACTTGCCAAATGAGACTGGTATTTGTGAGTCATTTCTCTACCACATTTTTGACTGAATTTACTATTTGTCAGAAAGAAAAAAAAAGAAGTTAAACCTTACTCTAATGAGAGCTCGTATATGTGGGGTTCACATAAACTCACAAAGAAAAAAAGGGATTGGAAAGATCTTCCACTTACTGTGCATTTATTTCAGCGTTTTCCCTGCACAAATTGGGTGTAAAGTAGAGGCACAGAGATAAAATCCAGACACAGTTACCCTTCCTCCCTTCCTACACAGATTTCCCCCTCAAGACCTGGGGAGACGCAAGCCAGCCCGTGGAGAAAAGTAGTTTGAACAATATATTTCACCAAATACGGTTTTAGGTTTATTTAAAATTCAGAGCAGGGCATGGTGAGTGGGATTGTTCAGGAAGAAAAACCACTGCTAGTGCTGGCATCTCTCGTCCAAGCATCAGCAGGATCTCAGTCCATGTTTTTTCCCTCCTGTCCTTTACATTGCCCCAAAAGGCCCTTCTGTTTTAGGGAAGCTTTCTCGTCCTGCAAATGATTTTCAAGATTTCAATAAAACCAGCACAGGGTGTCCAGAGAAGCTGTGGCTGCCCCATCCCTGGAAGTGTCCAAGGCAATGTCAGATTTAGTGGGAAGTGGCACCTTGGAGATGGTCTTTCAGTTCCCTTCCCACCCAGACCATTCTGGGATCCTGTGATGAAACTTTCCAATTAACTAAATTAAAGAAATAAACGATGAGTCCTTCCAGGTGAGCAGCCAAGTGCCACACCTTGGTCCCTTCCACTGTGGCCAGAGGGGTTTCCTGAAGTCTTTGCTTCTGAAGGAGAAAAAAGTAATGGTGAAAACAACAACAATTAAGGTCCAGCTATCAGCGTGGAAAATTTAAGCATCTCCATCTTCTAGAATTAATAAAGCCCGAGTTTTTACGCTTGTCATCTCCAAATGACTCTGGGCAGCTGCAGAGGCTGAGCTCAGCCTGTGCTGCTGTGCACGGGAGAGCTGCAGCCCCACATTCCAGGGTGGAAAACGGCCCTTCCTGCTCCGTTCCCATTCCCTGTGCACCCACCCACTGCAGAGCATTTCTGGGCAGGCTTTGCTCCCCTTCACCCCCCAGGAATAACCCACCTCTGCAGATAAGCCCCAAGGCACACAGGATGCATGTGGCAAAGCCTCCAATTCCCCAGAAGGGGATTTACAGTCTGAACACTCCAGACCAAAACAACACTGGGACAATTCAACATTAAATGCAAGAGCTGTAGTTTCAGTCTCTGGGAATACTGGGATTCCCAAGCTCTGCTTTGCTCCATGATTCTACAGAACTTCCTCCCTTCAAGCTGAACTGCAAAAATCCCTGCTAGGACAGCTTGAAAAATGTCAATTGAATTATTTTTCCAAGGGAAGATTGTGCTTTCATTTAACTGGAAAAAGCTCACCAAAAGCATCTGATTTCCTTGAAGTGTTTGACTTGTTTTATTGGAAAAGAAAATTACCAAAACCTGAAAATTGAGAAATACCACTTTGAGAAGTTAATGATAATAAAGTTATTGTCATTAATCCTTTATTTTTATCACCCAACAAGTGTTAACACTTCCCTTTCTTCCCTGGACACATCACAAATGAGTATTTTTCCTGGACAGGCAGCACTTTTACTTTGCATTCAGGCATCTCTGTAAAAGCAGAGACACTCAGGATTGTGGTTTTCATCTGCCTGGCCAAGGATCCAAGCGCAATTCTCAAGCAGGGCTGTGTCCATGAGAGCACCAGAGTGTCCCAAGGCCAGGCTGTCCCCACGGAACATTACAGCAGTTGTGCTCTTGAAGGCAGTGAGAGAGGGAGCACCGACCATGTGGGCTGACACCCCGCAGAACAGGCAGCTCTTTAAAGCTCCCTGGGGTTTATCCCACACCTTCTGCCTGCAGAGTGGCCAGAAAACAGCTCAATTCCCTGCAAAGGAAGGAGGACAAGATCTCTGTGCCTCCAGAGACAGCACCCCCCTCCCGCTCTCCAACTCCTTTGCTGGCACCTCCACCAATCCACCACAAAATATAAACACAAAACCTTTCTCCAAATCCCCTTTCTAGCTTTCTTGGGAGACAGGAGCCTCTCTTCACTAAGATTGACTCAACCACCCACATTTGCAGTGTTAATGGCCTAAAAAGCTTTAGATTTAGCTGTTCTGCAAAGCAATTTCCATCTCCCCATGCTCCCCCAACTCAAGCAGCCCTTGGTCTCCACTGAATAATTCATGGCGTTTCCCAAGGTTGTTGTTTTTCTTCTTTCCATGAAGGCAGGCTATGAATACACCTGCTTGTTCTTGATTTTTCTAATGAATAATCCTGAATTATCCATGAAATGCTAAATGGCACCATGATCTCATCAGGCATTAACCATGCATGAGACAAGCTTAGCAACCAGGCAAAACACAGCAGCCCAAACTGGAGACCACTTCAGACAGGGATGGACTTTGCAAGTACTTAACAAGGCAGGAAACAAGAATATCTTTCCTAGAGATAAGGACATCAGCACCAGGAGAGATCAAAGAGGCTGGGCTGGGGCTGGGGCTGGGGCTGGGGCTGGGGCTGGGGCTGCACTGCTTTGCGATTTCACTCCCACCCTGACAAGCTTCATCAGACTTGGTTAAACCCTGTTTTTCTCTTTCATTCTTATTTTTTTTCCTTCTTCTCCCAGTTGTTTGTCCCCTCTTTCCCCTTTCTGGGCTTGTCTGCTGCAGTAGAAGCATCTGCAAGGGCAAGAC
This sequence comes from Picathartes gymnocephalus, assembly GCA_013390045.1. Lineage (NCBI taxonomy): Eukaryota > Metazoa > Chordata > Aves > Passeriformes > Picathartidae > Picathartes > Picathartes gymnocephalus. The sequence goes on along the minus strand of WEKY01028471.1, from coordinate 15,020 downwards.
TAACACCTTCAGTCAATGTCTTTTCAAGGTCTGCATGAGCAGAGAGAATCTTGATTTGAGAAAATTTTTTAGTTGAAAGTCAAGTAGCAGAAAATTGTGATCACTGGCCTGGAGGTATTGAGAAGAAAGCAACCAAAGACTTTTATTCTCCCTTTCCCTCCCCTATTCCAAAGGAAAAACAGCCCAAGAGAAATCTGGGGAGGGTTGGTGTGGCAGTGTCTGGTTTTTGCAGGGAGCTGTGCTGGAGCTGGGGGCTGGAGCAGGGACCTGCGGGTGCAGGACCATCACATTTCACCAGTAAGAAACCCATCAGTTCCAAAACCCACCTGGCACCCCTGAGAGGGGGTGCCCCTGTCCCTGCTGACTCCCTCCAGAGCAAAGTGTGAGTGAGATTCTCAACTTACATTTCCATAGAATCCTGGAATGGTTTGGATTGGAAGGGACCTTAAGGATCACCCAGATCCAGCACCTGCCATGGTCAGGGACACCTTCCACTGTCCCAGGTTGCTCCAAGCCCCGTCCAACCTGGCCTTGGACACTCCCAGGGCTCCAGGGGCAGCCACAGCTTCTCTGGGCACCCTGTGCCAGGGCCTCCCCACCCTCACAGGGAGGAATTTTTTCCCAATATCCCATCTAACCCACTCTCTGTAAGCTTGATGCCATTCCCCCTGCTCCTGTCACTCCAGGTCCTTGTAAATACTTTATCTTCCTAATTGGCTCCTTCAGGCCCTGGAAGGCCACAATGAGATCACTCTGAAGCTTCTGTTCTCTAGGTTGAACAATCTGAATTCTTTTGGCTTTTCCTCACAGCAGAGCTGCTCCATCCCTCTGATTATCCTGGTGCCTCCTCTGGACTCACTCCAGCAGCTCCATGTCCTTCCTGAGCCGGGAAGCAGCTTTGCAGGTGGGGGCACTGGCAAAGCCACAGCACTGGGGAAACTGAGGCATCGAGGGAGTCAGACCTCCCCAAACCAAAAGCAAACCCTGCAGCATGGTCAGGTGCTTCAGCTGCAATAATCTGAGGCTTCATTTAATCACAACCTCCTTTCTCCCCTTCGCTCCAGGAGCCTGCTGTGCTTCATTCCCTTTCTGATCAAAGCCAGCATGAGCTGTAAAATAGGGATGGTTTACAGTTATCTAATCATCAGCTTTCCAGTCCCTAGACACACTGGAGCCAAAGGTTTGAGTCCCACCAGGATTCACAACCTTGTTTTGCTTTAGGAAGTTCCCTTCTGAGGAGAGATTTAAACCCCAGCTCTGTACTGGGGAGACATTTCCTCAGAGGGATCCGAGAGGTAGAAAACAGCAGCCTGGCCCTAGATTATGTTTTCCTGCACTATTGAGGCCCACAGCCTCCATCCTCTTCTCAGCCATCCTGATTCTCCAGGTCTGGATTCTGCTCCAACATGTTTGCATGGGAAGAGGCTGCTGATGAAACACCGAAGCAGGTCCTGATCCTGATGTCCCATGCTCCGTGTGCTGACCCAGTGGCTTGCACAACATGATCGGGAAGAAATGGAGTGATTAATGCTAAAGAAAACACTCCTGGAAGCTGTCATGAGAAAGTGACTGCATGAAGGAGGACTTTGAGTAACTTCTCCAGCTCAGCCTTACTCAGTTAACCCCACTGCACCAGGAAACCCTTGGACACATCCTGCCCTTTCTGAACTAGGAATGAAATCCCATTTACAGCTGTGCTAGCAAATTCCCAGGAAATGCAGAAAGCTGGGGCAGCTCTTCCTGCAGTAAGCATGGCCCTAAAGGCCCACTCACAAACCAGACATCCTCCTTTCCCATTATTCTGGTGCTTGGTCTTATGGAAGTACCTGAGGTGAGACTCCGGGAGTGTTTTCACACTGCAGGGCTTTGTCACGCAGCCAGCCCCTGCCCTGGCACCCTTTGGACAAGCCCATCAGCAGCAACTCTTCCTACAGACCCCGTTACTTCCTGACACCAAAACAGGGTTTCCAGGCTCAGGGTGAAACGAGAAAGTGGCTGTAAATCCCCTTCCTCCTACCTGCTCCCTCTTCAGAGCAGGGAGAAGGATTTTGTGGTATTTGCACAGCACCCTTGCAGGGCTTTGATGCCTTTGAAGCCTCCAGCTGCTACTTCAGAGCCTCACTAAACTCCCACTGATCCAGAATACAATCAGAAGGGGGAAAACCCCCAGCCATCAGGATGTTTTTATAGATAAAACTGATTTTGTTATCTCCTTACTTTTGTGGATGGCTCCAAAGAGGAGTGAGCTCAGAGTCCAATGTCATGTCTTCACGGCAAAACTGTTTGGGGATGTCATTCCCTGCTCAGGTTTATCTGCTAGAACCAAATATTTATCGTGCCTGAAGTAAGAAGCTTGTAAAATGCAGAGGTGGAAGGTTGTTTTTCTTGTTGAATAGGCTCTGAAGCAAAATGCCTTTTGCCTGTTTTGTGTGCAGAGAAGTCCACAAGAAGCAGCAGGTGATGCTGGATTGAACACCCACATTTTAGCTGGCACTGAAGAGTTAAAAAAACATAGAGATCCACCACATTTTGAACTACACTAGGAAAACAGCCCACTTTCAAGCACAGGAACCCATGTAAACAAACTCCAGGGACATCTTCCACAAGTCCAGGTTGCTCCAAGCCCTGTCCAACCTGAACACTTCCAGGGATGGGACAGCCACAGCTTCTCTGGGCAACCTGTGCCAGTTTTACCACCCTAACAGAGAAGCATTTCTTCCTGATTTTGAACCTGAATTTCCCCTCTTTCAGTTTGAACTCATAACTGCTTGTTCTACCCATCAAATACTGAAATATTGTGCAGAAACATCTTATAGATTCCAGGCAATCCAGAGCAACACTTGGCGCTAAAACACACACAAACCAATTTCTCCGTAAAATGGAATATTCAGGGAACCAATTCAACAAATCCTTATTGCTGGATCCTGTTTGTCCCTGGCAAGGAGCTGATAAATTCAGGGAGGACTGTGGTTCATTTTGTCCTGATAGATGTCAGAAGGAATAGACAGAGCCCCCCTCATTGCCCAAATCTCATCTCACAGCATCATCACTGATTTCAAAGTGTCCTCTGAGCTGGCAGAGGGATGAGAGTCAGACCCGAGCTTGGACACGTGTGTGTGACACATGTTGGGCTGGCTCAGCTCAATTTAACAATTCTAGTCCTGAGTACAATTTGTATTTAAAACGCTGGAGACACAGCCATCCAATTATAGTAAGTAGAGGGAACTGGGGATAATGTGAATTCTCAAAAGTAAATGGAAAAAAAAAAAAAGCAGGAGAGTAAACAAAGCAACAAAATGCAGATGGTAAAGGAGGCTGGAAGAGGGCAGCAAGGGCTGGCTGGGGATACAGCTGGGATTGGGAGGATTGGGAGGCAGCAGGGGAGGAGCAGAGGGAGTTCAAGGGGTCCAGGTCAGAGGGACACAGTGAGTGGATTTAAGGGAACAGAGCTGATGCAAGTCCCATGCTTTGGGCTTTGGGGAAGGTCTGATTCAGACCAACGTGGAGTCATTTCCCAGGTTACCCCGAGGTCTCTGGAACAGGCTAACAGCAACCCTGGTGTGCCTTTCTGGGAAGGGATACTGGGCACACTCTGGATTCAGGAGAGGTTTGACTTGACCTGCATTGGCCCATCTCCAAAGCCAGCTCCGTCACAGCCTTGGAGACACAACCCAAACACTGTGTACAGCCAGGGAGGCGCATTTATGGGCTGGATATTCCTGGGGAGGACTGGGGCTGATGGTTACAGGCTTGAAAACCAGTTTGCAAGAGCAAGCTGTGCCAGAAAGGCAGCACAAAATGGAAAGTAACCCACCTAAAAAACCAAATTGCAGAGCTGAGTAGTCACCGGGTGACTGGGAGGATGCAGGAGTGGTAAAACTGCAGTGGGACAGGATCCAGTAATTTGCTTTCCAATGGCTTGAGAGTTTGTTGTAGGTTACCCTGAGATTTTTCCAGCCAAACCCCTGTGCTTAATGCACTTAGGATATTTGTGCCTAGGTGTTATTGTTATTTTACCATGGTTTTATCATCATCTATTAAAGAGTGGGATTCCTTTTTGGCATCCCTCGCTCCTGCCTGCTCACTTGGGTCCCAAAACAACGCCCGGCCCTTGGATTGTTTTCCAAGCTCACAGTACACTAAATGCAAAGACAGCATGAGAGGCACCTGATCCCAGACTTCCAGCCCAATTCCACACACACAGAGCCCTGGACATGAAATCCATCCCCATGGTTTTGGGAGGCAGGGGTTGAACAGCTGCAGACAAATCAAGTACTGTGGTTTACCAGAGCATTGGAGGAGCTGCAGCTCCCACAAGGAATGAGAGCAGCATGGAAAAGGCTGTGTTCATGCAGTGCCCACCCATGGAGACACAGCGAGCTCGGGACCCAAACACTGCTTTGCAGTGCCCTGCCAGGCTGGAGGAGGGGAGGAACCTCCCTTCCTGGGATGCTGCAGGGGAGAAGAGGGGAACAGGCATAGCAGGGCTGAAACCTCTCCCTCTTCCCAAATTCCTGTTGCAAGCGAGGCTTAGACAACGCTGCAGAAAGCTCAGCCAGTTTTCTCACCCTGCACCAAGCACCTTGTTGTGCTTCCACTGCATCCCTCCTCCAAAGGCTGCTCCAGCACTGAAACAAGCTCCAGAGACAACAGATCCCAGGGCAGGAGCAGCCCTTCAGGGAATGCATCTTCCCCCCAAACCCACCGGCTTGCAAAGAGACTTAAAAATGCCAAATTCCAGTATATTCCATTACACCATATAATCTCAACTTAAGGTTCCCAAGCATGCCTTTAATTTAAGCTTAATAAAGCTGTTATTGTCCACTCATTAATGACTGCTTATTAAAACCATATTTATTGCATATGGTGGTGAGAGATCTCGCAGAGAGCCTGGGGGCAGCAATCCCTCCCTGCAGCCCGTGGTGTTTAATGAGGGATCCATGTGGACAGGGCTGGGAATTCCCAGAAAACGTGTTTCTAATAAGCACTTGTCTCAGCTGAGGTGCTGTGCACATACCTGTGGGTGCACTCACACCAGATGCAAAGGAAATGCAGATTTAGGAGCTGTGTTTTCACAGCATTAGCATTGCTTTGGGACAGGATGAAAACATGTTACAGTGTGACACCTAACAACAACAACAACAAATCAGGGTTATATTAATTAATAATGGTTTTGAAGATATTTAGTAGGGGTGGTGGGAAGCATCCAGACCCTCCTGCATCCTCCCTGCTGCCCAGCACTGCTCCCAAATGAAACACTGGGACCATGGCCTGAAAATTAGTTTTATCTTGAGGCTGACAGATTTGCTGAGATCCAGAGATAATATCAATACCAGAAGAAAAGCCCTGGGCAAGCACCAGCCTTTTTGCTTCCCACAGCCCAAGGACAAGAAATCATCTGATATTGGTGTGAGGCAAGCTGGCATCGCTCAGTTTTATGAGCAGAACTTGCAGAAAGCAAAAGCCTTCTGCATCCCAGAAACTGCATTTTCAATTCCATCTCTATAGACTGGAGACTCCTGATTTGGGTGCTGTAATCCCAGTTATTGAAATATCGAGAGTCTCAGTCACACTGCAGATAAGGAAAGTACACGGAGAAGAGGGAAGGTGGGTTACCAGGGATCTGCCAGGAAAGGTACCTTGGCACCCACCCTGTGCTCTGTGTCCCGAGCCATCAAAGGGAAGCCAGTCCCCAACAGAGCTGTCTGGGATGGGGATCCACAGGAAATTTAAACCCCACTGTGCCTGGGATTCTTTGGGATCCCCAGCCACAGCAGTCACCCGTTCACTCTGTGAGAGGGATGTTTGTCCCTCTTTGGGATTATTTCCCCTATCAATAATGATGTCAAGGATGCACAAACCACCGACCCCCACCTGCAGCACTTGACCCACCCAAGTAACTCACCCAGGTTTGTTTGCTCAGCTCCAGGAGCCTCTCTGGGTCTTACACAGGGGGCTTTTTTAGCTTTGACTTTTGGAACATTCAGAAACACTCCCCCTCCTTCTCATTCCTTGTTTTCCCTCTGAGCAGCTTAGCCAGAAGTTGGGGGCAGGAGGGGAAACAGTGCCAGAAAAGCTCCTAACAACCCTCTTTGGAGACAGGGGGTTTTTTTATACACTCAGCTGTCCCTTGTAAACTAAGCCCTGTGTGAGATTTTTTTCCCAAACCTTTCAGTCCCCTTCCTTGCCCTCACCCCTCCTGCTTTGTTCACGCTGCAAATATGCAGAAAAAAAATACTTGGGTACAAGAATGTCCTTTTGTGCTGCAGGAGAGAGCAAGATGCAAGATGAAAACTAAAACAACCCAGGCTACAAAGAGGCAGCAGGGAAGCATCAGCATTGCCTTGGCTGTCCTTTCCTGGAGGGCTCCAGCAGGATTTTGTGGATGGAGAAAGGTCCCTCTTCCAGGTGCCCCAGACCACAGTGTGGCTAAAAACCACCACGGCAACATCACCCCACGATCTCTAAGTGGAAGTGACAGCACAGAGAGGTTGTGCTGGGATTGTTTGGCTGAAGTCTGTGGGCTGGGGAGGTTCAGATTTTGCTTGAGCAGACAAGGTCAAGGTCTACACACGGAGCAATCCTTGGTGGGCACTACTGATCCTGGGAGGGAGCAGGAAAGGGGAGTCCCATGCGAGGTGGGAGATGCTTTTTCATGGAAGCACGGTGTTAACTGGGTGGGCTCTGACTTATTTCAGCTGGAGAAAGAACCCATCCTGCTGTCATCCCTCTCCAAGGCCCTTGGTGTGCACAGCCCCTGTCCCTGCAGGACCTGATGTGGCCCAAATCCTTTGGGAAAGGGAAACACCAAGCACTTTCTGGCTTGGAGCAGGATTAAAAAACCCCAACAAGCAGGATTTGCTCTGTTGTGGCGAGAATGATGTGTCAGCACAGCGAGGATCTGAGGATTCCTGGCTCCAGCTGGGACAGGATCACAGTGCAGGAAAGAGGGTCCTGGAAAAGCGTGTCCCTGCTGAGCAGATGTGTGCTCTCTGCACGCCTGGGAGAAGAAACTCCAGCTAATCCAAGCAAGCCAGGGATCTGTCACCTCCCAGGCGGGAAGAGCGCAGGGAATGGCAGCAGGTGCCCGGCAGCACGGGGCCGTGCCGGGAAGCTGGCAGCAGCAGGCATTACTCAGAGCATCCTCAGCGCAGCCCCAGGATGAGCTCAGCAACAGCGCAGGGCCGGCTGATGCTGTCCCTGGAGCCATCACGTCATGGGAAGGCACTGCCGCTGTCACAGCAGGTGGGAGCCCCACGCCGGGGTCCCGGCTCGCTGACATCCGTGATGGACGAGCACCGCGACTCCAGCACGGCCTGGGCCCCGAGCCCGGCAGTTTCGCTCCCTGAGTTAATGGAAATATTATACACATGGAGCTGGCCCCTTCCCAGAGCCACTGCTGCCTCGCAGAGGGAGCCGCTCCTCGGGGCGCTCCGCTCCGCAGGCGGGCGCACCGGGGAGAAGGAGGAGCCAGGAGCCGCTCCCCGGCCGCAGGACACGCCGAGGAGCCCTTGCCTGGCTTCCTCGGGGCACGAAAAGAACCCAAAGCCACTCCTGTATTCCAAAAGGGCTCTTTTCCAAGATGACTGTGCCAGGAGGACCCCAGGGGTCACCGTCCTGTAGGCAAGAGGTGCAAAAGCAGCAGGACTCATCCCTTCTCAAGTTGTGCTGCACTGAGGTAAAATCCCTTAACATTCAGGAACCAGGAGAGGGTGAGATTGGATATCAGGGACAGGTTCTTCCCCCAGAGGGTGCTGGGCACTGCCCAGGCTCCCCAGGGGATGGGCACGGCCCCAAGGCTGCCAGAGCTCCAGGAGGGTTTGGACAATGCTCTCAGGGACAGGGTGGGATTGTTGGGGTGTTTGTGCAGTGCCAGGAGTTGCCTGGATGATCCTTGTGGTCCTTCCCAACTCAGGATATTCTGTGACTCCATGAACATCCCATGAATTCGAGGTAACGTCTAAGACAGAAAAGCTCAGAAGATTTCTGCACTGAGAGCCCTGACGGCTCCCTGGTGCCTGGGGCTGGTTTCAAACCTCATGCAATGCACGGGCCTTCCATCCCTTTACAGAGTCCAAACCCGAGGAGGGTCTTGTTTTTATTAAAATGCTTTACATCTTTCAGAACCTCCCTGCCAGCTGGATGGCTGCACTCTCAGGGCAATTATATGCATCATCTAAACATCTTCTAAAATGAAAGGACTTCATTTAATTAGGTTATTTAAATGACACGTTTGATGGAAAAAGCCGAGCAGACTGAACAGGATATTTAATGGCTCACGTTAGTTTGCATGAGTACAAAGCATTATCTGAAAGCCTTGGAAACGAAGGGCAAAATTTCTGGTGACTTCAGTGGCTGTGGAGCAGATGTTGGCAAAGAAAGGATCAGAGAGATGATGCAGGAGCTGCCACCTGGAGAGAGTGGCACCACTGCCATGCTGGAGGTTTCTGAAGGGAATTCTCCCTTTGGTCACAAGCCTGTGGTTTTTTCTCCCCTACAGAAATAGTCCTGCCCACAAGTTTAAACTGTTTTTTCCTCCTGCTTTTCTCCTGATTTCCTCTATGTGGAAAAGAAAGCACAAAGATGTTTTAAAAATGGAAAGTACTTTCCCTTCAGCAAACCAAACCTCAAAGCACATCTGCTGCTGAAAAACAAGAAAACTGGGATTTTGTACCAAACCCAAGAGGTGTAGTTCTGATTCCTTCAACTCCTTACTCCCAATTGTGAGAAGTCTAAACCTAAGTGGAGATTTTAAGTCTATTTTGGAGTCATGACAGAAAATACTTCCAATTTCATTGCTTTTTAAAATACACACACTGCGGGTGCCAGAGGTAGAGGAGGCACAGGGTGGAAGGTTCAGTCTCAGGTATTGCACCAAGCACCACAGCATTAAAAAAAACCCAACAAAAACCAAACAACTACAACAAAACACAACCTCAAACCCACCACAGAAACAACCTCCTTCCACTTTGCACAGACCAGCTTCATTTAACCTTTTCAGATGGGGTTATCTCCATTTTGCTGGAATGCACAGAGCTGAGACAGCTTCTCTTTCTGCACAGACGGTGAGCAGTGCTGAGAGTTAAAAGCCAATTCCTAAATGCCATATTCAATATGTTCCCTACTGAAACACAGAACAGCAAAGACAACAGATGAAAAAAGAGAATACAGAGGGCTGTCCTTGGGAAACAGACAGGAAAGACACATCTGTTACTCTTAAATGAGGTATTTCTGGGAAATTTTCAGATTTCACTGACTGCATAAAGTGTTTTGAAACATCCTTTTCCACAGCTTCTCAGGAAGAATGAGACATGGACCGTTCATGCTTTCCGAGATGCAACTCCAAGTTATCCCTATGAGCGATGCAGCACCTAAAACTCTGAGTACTGGCCACAGCTGTTCCCAGCAGGCAGCAGAAGGCACCAGGCACCCTCCAGGAACCCCCTCTCCTGCAGGCCTGTGCCCAGGGCAGGGAGCATTGCAAGGAGCAGCTCCAGGGCTTTTCCCTTTGCCCATTCTAGCCCAGGAAGTGGCCAGCAATGTCAGCAAGTGACTCACCAGCACTGGAAAGGCTCGTGCTGCCAAGCCCAGCTCTTGGCTCTTCCATGACACAACCACTTGGCACTTGGCCCTCACTCTCCCTTTCAGCCGTGGATCTGTAACCCCATCCCTCTGCTCCACAGGTCTCTCATCATGTCACACATACACTCTCCTTGGTCCCCAACACCTCAGGACAAAACAGTCCATGTGACTGAAGGAATAAAAGCAGAGTGCCTCCTGAAGCTGCAGGAGCTGGTCTTAAATCCTGACACTTCTTGAGACATGAAAAGCTCTGGAGGGGAAAAAGCTTTTGCTCGTCGGGAAGGCAGCAGGGAGAGTAATTCTCTGGGAATTTCCTGGCCACAGGCAGCCTACAGCTGTGGGAATAGGCTTTAAAATAGGTAGGGAAGGTGGGGTGGGGTGCAGGAGGCAGAGAGAGGAAGAGCAATGGAGAATATTGCACCCAGGTAATCCACCTGGACAGGGAAGGGAAAGGCTGCAGACACAGTGAGTTCAGACTCACAGGATGTCAATCCCTCCAGGATTTGCCTCCACAGGGGTGCATTTTGGCACCTGGTGGCTGCTGGGTTGGACTGGGAGCACAGCTCACTGTGAATGGCAGTGACACTGGGACTCCACGCACGCCACCCTCCCTGCATGGAGACATTCAGCTCCTCAGCAGCACATCTTTCAGTAATAATAGTTTTCATTGCAAGGGCTGTAGTGACAGGACGAGGGGGAATGGGCTTAAAATGGAAGAGGGAAGGTTTAAATTAGAGATTAGGAAGAAATTCTTCCCTGTGAGGGTGCTGAGGCCCTGGCACAGGTTGCCCTGAGAGGTCATGGACTCCCCATCCCTGGAACTGCTCAAGGCCAGGTTGAACAGGGCTAGGGGCAGCCTGGGATGATTGAAGGTGTTATGGCAGGGGCTGGAACAAGATGAGCTTTAAGGTCCCTTCCAACCCAAACCATTCTGGGGTTCCATGCCTATCCTTTAGCATGATTATCCCGATGTGATGCTCAACACCACCTCACCCTGCCCACCCTTCTGCAGTTTCTAAAGCCCCTCCCTACCAAGACAACAATTCTCTGACTCCAGTTGTGCTGGATTTCGCTGCAGCACTGGCAGCCCAGCTGTGAGAGCTCAGCATGATGTGTAAGGCCCGTGCTATCACACAGAGCTCTAAGCAAAGAGAAAGTGCTTCCAGTGGGTTCAGGCGAGTCCAACTCACCATTTCCAAACCCGGCAGAATCCCAGGGAAACCTGTCCATGGCTTGGACCTGCACTGCAGGCACTTGGGGAAGTCTGTAGGGAGGAAAAGAGCCCTGGAATGAAATGAAAGTCTGAGAAATTTACTGAGCTTGGCTTGGTATGTGGTTGTGCATCAGAGCTGGGTAAATGAAGATCTCAGAAAAAGCTTGGTTTGGCTCAAGCCAGAACAAACTTTTTCCAAAAATGAATAAAGAAACTGAAAACCAGATCCCCAAATAGCTTCAGTGCTTTTCCTGCTGTTTCCAAAACTCTACTTCTTCTGGTGAATTAACTTTTTGGACCTCCTACAATGAAACAGCCACTTCTGAATACAAACAGAGTAACCCAGAGCACATTCAAATAAACACTCTCCTTGTGTATATTTGTATCTTTCATCATGCACTAAGTTTTGTGTAGGACTTATTTGTATTTGTAAACTTTGAGATAAAGGTACTCTGAGAGTTTACTTCTACGTAACATCACACATCCAAACAAGCTGCAGCACAAATCCCAGCCAGATTTACCTTTCCCCCTAATTTCATGCTTGAATTTCCTCCTGCCCACAACCAACAACAACAAAGCGAAAGAGGAAAACTGAACACAAACAACCTTGTTCCTTCGATTCCAGGCTGCAAAAAGCTCAAGGATTCAATCTACAAATCCAGTCAGAAGATTCCAAAAATGGTTGTGGTCTTGGCAGCAGCAAGAGATTAATCACTTTTAATGATACTTAACATTCCCACCTCAAATTAATTTAGGTCTTCATGAACCATTTGATTTCCAAACGGGTGAAGAAAACTGGCAGTGAAATGCACCACAAAAATGGGACTGCTGGGATCAGCGTAACCCTGAGTGTGATCTTTGTTTCCTCACGTGGTTCAAAACACGCCGGCAGACTGATGGAACGTGGTTTTGAGATGGAAAAAAAATCCCCAAAAATCACCAAATGGAGATGAGAGAAGGCAAAGTGTGTCTGTTTCTCTCCGCACCAGAGATGAAATACACTAGGGAGAAAGCACATCAAGGTCTCCAAATTATTCAGTGCAGCATCCCCCTGAAAACAGAGACATGACTAAAACCATCTCCAAAGTTGTATCCAGTTATCATTTTACTTTTCATCAACAAAATAGGGAACTTGGATTTTTTGTCTGACAACTGGCCCAAGACACAGCACACATGCAGAACAATTTCTCAGCACAGAGGATGTGATCTCCATTATTACCACCCCACCCAGGCTCCTACCAGATGGTTTTTAGGGAAAACTTCATGGGGTACAGGCAATGACAGCCTTCCTGAGAAAAAGGGGTGCTGAATTTCCTCCTGCAATGGACTCCCTTTCTGCTCAATAGTGGAACAAGCAAAAAGAAGACAGGGAAAAACAATAACCACATTCCTTTAAAAAAAAACAAAAACAAAAACAACCCTCAAAGAGTTTTCTTGTGAATTTTATGTCCAGAAAAATCATTTTTGTGGGCTTATTTTATCAAAACCATCCCACTTCCTATGTCAATAATGGGCCATTATCCATTATCCACATGATATTTCTGGCTTGTAACTTGATGTCTTGCCTGTGTTTCTTTGCACTGGAATAAAAAATGTCTTGTCTGTGAAGAACAACTCAGACAATCTGAATTTTCCAGTTGTTGGCAGCTCAGAGATTGGTGTTTTTTTCCCCTTTTCTTCACAATTGCTTGTTGACTGGTTTAAGAAAACATCCCTGCTCTCAGTTTTCTCTCCAGCAAAGTGAACTCCCAATGAGATCCCGATATTCCACATCCCAGAGAAATCTCCATGAATTGTAGCAGAAGCCACGGGCACAGAAACCCATCCAGCCCTACACACCTGCACGTATTTCAGAAGGCTGTCAGCAAGAAATAAAACCAGGGACTTATCACATTCCCAGAGTGGTTTGCAAACACCTTGAACTCGGCTGAATCCAGGGTCTGACCCTGTCTCAAGAGACCACTTCCTTCCTCTTGGAGACACAAGTCGAGAGTAATTTCCCACAAATCAGGGTTACAGTAACGTAGGACTGCTCAGAAGAGGGAAGACAAGCCCTGCCGTGTCCTTGCTCTGGGACTGATTTCCTGACCACTTCAGCTCCAAGATGCAGCTCTGCAATAGTTGAGTTCCGCTGGTTCGCAGCAACAAACAGATTTTAATAATTGTACTGGAACTACCTCTGCATTGATGCTGCTTTTCCTGGTGATCCCTTGGTGTCTGGGAGCTGCTGATATTGCATTTCTTCCCTCAGGCTATTTGCTATCACGATCCAGCTGATCCCCCTCAGCCCCTTTCTGTGCTTTCCCCTTTGTAATTCTTTACCTCTGGGCATCAGCAGCGCAGAGCCTTCCTCCAACTTTCAACCTAAGCCAAAAATGTCCTTGTCCAGCTGGGTCTGCCTTTGGTTTTCTCTGATTCCACATCCTTGTTCTGCCAGGCGGGGATGAGGCAGATGCTTTGCTGGGGGGCTGCAGCCGGGTTTCACACTCCTCTCCTTTCCTTAGGAAGCACCAAAAGCAGGACCAGATTATAAATTTCTCCTGATTGTTTTGAATTTGGAAGAAGGAAAAATGACCCCCCCTAGAATCCCAGTTTTTCTGCCTCAGTTTACAGTTTGAGGGAGAAGTAAGGGCCCTTGTGCTTATTTCACAGCTCTCCAGATGCAGTTCCAGTGCTGCATTAAGTGAAAACAGATGAACTGAATCCTTTAACCTCTTTGGGACACTGTCTCCAAACATGTTGGAAGTCAACATCCTTGGAGGAGCATCTGATTCCCTGAAAGGTGAAGTTATTCCTAATGAGTCTCTTCAGGGGAGCTAGAAGAGGGAGATGGAATTTTTGCACATGCAACTGAAAATCCTGGAGATGGCTTTTGGCTGTGCTGTGCTAATAAATAAGGACTAATTTTTGAGAGCATAACTCATGCTGGTGGGAGATAAGAAAGGAATGCAAGTTCCCTCCGAGAGCAGCCTAGGAGAGAGTTATCCTCCAGGATCAGAGCAGGAATGGAGTCAACAGCAGAGGCCAGTCGCCAATAATGGATCCAGCCTTGCAGAGCAGAGCCCGAATCGCGGATTCCCACCCGTTAGGCAGCAGGAGAGCAGGAGAAGTGCCAAACTCTCCTCACGGAGCAAGAGCTTGCTGTTTGCAACACAAACTCCATTTAAACAGCAGGCCCTTTATCTCAGATTTGAGGGGAACGCGTTCCTCCAAGGGGACACAACAGGAGGCAGCACCAGTCCTCGCAGCAGTGGTGTCTGTGGCACCCCTGTTCAGGGAGTCCTCAGAGAGGAGGGAGTCAGGTCCAAGCGGTTTCAAGCTGGAGGGTGTCCCAGGTAGCCCAACACTTCTCCACACTCAAGAGAAGCAAACCTGGTTCCCTCTACTCCTGCTCTGCCGGCTCCTCATTTCCCAAGGGATGGAGGTTCAGCCAGCACCTCAGGAATGACAGGTCATCTCCATCCCCCCATGGATTTAAAATCCCCATCCCTGACTGTTCAGTTGTTTAGAAACCCTAGATAATGTGCATTAACCTTCTGGCCCTGTCCTTCATGCTCTGGCTGCCTAAATTTTCCCCTCTAACTTTCACAACAGGAAGGTTTTCACCACAACTTCCCAGAACCATAAAATCATGGAGTGGTTTGGGTTGGAAGGGACCCTCCTGCCACAGGCAAGGACCCTACATGGCCAGTTTGTCCCACCTCCTTCAGCTGTAACAAGGTGATGTCCCACACACAGCTAAATCCTGACACCTCCATGTTCCCAGCATTAATCCTGTAAGCAGAAATTAATTTTTAGGGAATCCTGACCTAAATTTTATACCTGTAGCCTAAAACCTGGGAAATGCTTAGTGTCTGTCCTGACCCTTCCAAGTTTGAGTTTTAAAGCTCTCCTAGTCCTGGGTACGCACTCCAAAGGCTCCCAGATCCACAGGTATAACAAAAGCCATTCTGCAGGAACATTTCCCATTCCCTGTGTTTTCCACAGAACTCCTATTTCTGGTCTCTGGGGGCTTTGTACACATCTCCCTCTTCATCTGTTCCAACATTTTTTTGGCGGCCTGGCCTTGCTGTAGCACCTTCCACCATCCCAGGTTGCTCCAAGCCCCATCCAGCTTGGCCTGGAACCCTTCCAGGGATGGGACAGTCACATCTTCTCTGGGCATCCTGTGCCAGGGCCTCACCACCCTCACATGAAAGCATTTGTTCCTGTTATAAATAAACCC
>WEKY01028470.1:0-61528 GCA_013390045.1 Picathartes gymnocephalus | reverse complement strand
TTCAAACCAGGACACTTTTTAATAGCCCTCATAGTTTGCAGCCTGTTGCTACAGTTTGTAGCACTGTGTGCATGACAACATGCTTTGGTCTTTCCTTAGCTGTGCAGTCTCAGATGGCTCCACCACAGAGGTAAGGGCAGGACCCTGGTTTTGGAAGATGCCTGCAAAGAGTAGGGTCATGCTGCAGCACCACCTTTACCCAAAGAAACCCCAGAGATGTGCAGGAGGAGGCATTATGTAACACAGAGAGAAAACATAAGTTATCAACACCCAGCAGCAATGACACTGAAGACCACTGTGACCATTTCTTCTGAATGACATGATGTTACCTGGACTGATTCTTGTTTCATGTCCCCAGACCTGTGACTGTGCATCTGGAGCTTCCCTGCTCCAACCTGTCTTGGATCTTAATGCACAGTAATGATCACAGCGGGAGCAGTACACAGGAAAGCAACCTCCCCGCTCCTACATAAATGTTGCTTTAAGTGTATGTACTGCATACATGTATCAGGCTTTTTATTTACAACATCACACTTCAGTTGCTTAGTCCCCATGGTTCCTGGTATATTTTTAGCTGGACATTTAATTACGGACTCCTTGCTCTGTGATTGTTGGAACTTGGCTCCTGCATGACTGTAGAGGTCAGGGACTGGTGGAAATCCTTTACTATCTCTGCAGACAAGCTATGGAGCAGGCCTAACCATTTAGATCCTACGGGAAATGGCTCATCTGTGACACCACAACAAGCTCATGGGTTACTGCACTTTGAGTCATCTCCCAGCAGTACAGCTTATGCAGCCTTAAAAACCAACATTCCTCTTGTAGACATAGCTCGATACCTCTTCGAACAAAATTCATCACCTTTCTACCTCTTAACAGCCTCCTTCCATACTGTCTCTCTGAAGAAAAACTTGGGGGGTTTTTTTGTATCTCAAAAAGCTTATCAAAATACTACATGTTCTTCCCAATTCAAATTCTCCATGAAAGAAAGCAGACAACTGGAGCTGATGTTCTACAGCTGTGCTCTGGAAAATCTGCAGGAACTTCAAACTTAAATCAAGCAAGGTAGAAAAGTCAGGCTGTTGAATATAACCCAGTGTGATACATCAAGGTGCATTTAGTATACAAATAAAAGTTTACCATCGTGGAAAAACTTTTAGGTGTCATAAAATACAAACAATTCACACTTTAGATTTCACTTGAAGATGCCATTGAAGAGGCATCCACCTCTTTCCTTTGTGTCTTGTTACTTCAGTGGGAGACTCTCATGTAAAAATTCCTGCCTCATTTTTAAACTTTACTTGTTGGTTTAAAAGAGTCAAATTACAGCCATTTGTTTCTGTTGAGCCTTGCCGTCCTAAAGACTTCTGCATTTTCTTTCAATCAAGGTACTTTAGCAGTGCAATGCTCCGGTGTCTTAATTCTCTTTTTGAGATGACAAAAAGAAAAAAGTCTTCTGTTTTCCTTACTTCAGATTTTTTGTTTTTCAGTTTTTTAAAATTTCTCTGGTCTTCTGTAGTTTTTATTGGTCTGTTTCAAATGAGCCATGCAAATCAGGTGCCAGACTGGTTTACTGGGGCCCTCAGCTCTTGGCCCCAGATTCCTCCTAACTAGCTAACTCTGTCCCTGGCCATGGTGTGTTCTCTTTGTTCTTACTTGGATGCCCTTTCATGTGACTGGGCCAAAGCAAATCAAATATTACAATAAGGCCTTTCAACAAAACTGCTATTAATATGTATTACGGCAGTGCCTGGAGTAGCCAGTTGAGATGGAGACTGTATGTGTTATCTAGTTAAACATTGTCTCTGTCCTGAAGCAGCAACAATCCCTGAGTAAAGTCTGCCACACTCCCCTGGAGTATCTTGTTGCTCACAGTCATTGGCTTCACTGAATTCAGCGGTAACCATCCATGCATAAGAGTATAATTTTTCATGAATGGCAGCAGGAGCAATCTGTTAAAGTTCAGAACTACCCTGTTCCCTAGATGTGTGGTATTTCTTGAATTCATTATGAAAGACGCAGTGAAAGAAATATTACAAAGAACTGTAGAGCAGCTCGCAAATCCCTTCTGAGAATTCCATTTCTCCTACAAGGAAAGTAAGAGACACTTTTAAACTAGGATTTAGGAATGCCACTTCATTCAACTGGTAGATGAGGACACACAGTATGTCCATTTGTGATTAGTGGACTTCAAAGGATTCAACTGATAAAGTATAAATTAACTGATTAAAAACTTTATCGGAAGATTAATAAAATCAGAATGAGACCTGGATGTTCCATTTCAGCTTTACCAAACTCCATTATTAGTAAGTTCTGGGTATTATTGTGGTCATATCACTCTGCAGGGGCTTGCAGACCTATCAAAGCAAGATCATGGAGCATCCCATGCAACCGTCTAATGTATAGTTCCACTGTCTCCACATTAAGTCTAAATCAAAATGGGTAGATAAGGGTGAGGATACATGAGCCATCAAGTTTCATTTACTCTTATTTTTAGAATGGGTTCAGGGCTTCGGTGAGTATTGCAGAATTGCAAACTTGTTATTAACCCAGAGCTTTATAAAATGAATACATAGATGAATATTACAGATAGACTGAATAATAAATACAGAACAAGTGTTTGCTAGCTTTAATACACTGGCACATTAGGTCTTCCTTTTACAGACTTGCTCAGCTGCAGGTAAGGTTGGAACATTTAGATTTATTAGTCTAAAAAAATCCAGTTGCTTTGTGCTTTGCCTTTCTTTTTTAATTCACAAAAAGGCACAATTGTTATGCAATTTTTTTTAAACTATAGCTTCAAGCAGAATCAGCTTCATTCTTTATTGGATGAAATGGGCTGGTGTGCCACTACGTGCTTTGGAGATTCATTCAGAGAAGACAGAAGATGGGGATGCCAAAGCCCCTATGACCCAGACAACAATGGCCCTCAGCCACTCTGATCTTCAGGAGCAGAGCCAGAAGGTTCAGACCCACACCTCTTCACCCACCTGGCGGGAAGACCCTGCTTTTCCCTATGAAGCTGTCCTACTTTGCAGCATGGACTAAAAGACTGAAGGGGACAGTAACCGAGTGTAGCTGTAGTCCAAGGATTGAGGGATTCACCCAGATGGGAAGAAAACTGGTTTAATCTCTTCTTCAAGGGCTGTTTTATGCTGATGAATGCAAAACAGGTCAGCTGCCTGTGGAACAAGAACTGGCATGAAAGTACCCCTCTTTATTCAGGCATGAGATTTGATGGGGCTGGAGGAGTGCGGATTCCTAAAGGGAGGTCCCTTGGTACTGCTGGGCATTGTGAGGTCTCTCTGCAAGGCTGATGGTCAGTCAGTCATAAATCCAGCACTGATTGCAATAACAAGCCCAAGCCCTAGGATTTTCAAGAGTTTTAGGATGAAAGCTTCCGTGTAAAGTCAAACCACTGCGCAAGAAGGCATCACTTTAATCCATTAACGCTCCATTACGGGCTAAGCATGTTTCTTAATTACCATGGATGACTTTGGAGGGTAGCTTAACCACATGATTCCCAATAATAGGAATGGAAAGTCTATCATTGCATCCTCTACTTTGCCTAATATCTTAATTTTACCCTCAAGGCTGTGCCTGCAGGCAGCAGTCAGATGAGATTCATTTGAAGAAAAATTAGTTTAGTGTCAGCATTCAGGATTTAGTGCACGTAGCTTGATCCTCTTTATTTGTAATTCCCTGTTCAGGCATTTCCCTTCAATGCTGTGAGAGCATCTTGAGCTCTGAAAAGGCCACGCTGAAGGATAACATGTGGTGCAATTGCTGCAGAGTTGTTTTTCCTGAAGTTAAGGAATGTGAATAAAAGGCTTCCTGAGCCTGTCCAGTTTTTAAAATCAATTGTGTCAAGCAGGGAACAGGAGGCAACAAACAGACAGGGCTTTGGCCTTTTTATCCTCCCTTGGACTGTCTCCAGTGTCACCAGTGCACAAGCTACAATCTCAGCTCTCCGATGACTTCTGTTCAGCTGCAGTGAACTGCTGCATCCCTGCCCCCGCTGGCAGCCCCCTCAAGGGCATTGCAACAGCTGAGAATAAAAGGAATGCAGCAGCTCAGGTCACCTTTCTCTCATCCCCGCTTCAAAATACTCCTCTTTCAGAAAGGAAGGCCATGGTTTGTTCTGGTAGTGTCACATCCTTAAACAAGTCTCCTCAAATTCACAATAACCAAGGCTGCGGGGAAGACTTTAGAGGTGTCAGTGCAGAGCAAACCGTTGGCACCTTAGAAGCTGAGGCTCTTGATTTGGAAAGCCGTCTCTGCTAGTGGGAAATTGGTTAGAAAAACTGCTCCTGTCTCCTTTTCAGCCCCTTCCTTCCCACCCACATGCTGCAGCTCATGCTCCCCTCAGTTGTGCCAAGGCAGCTGCTTTGGGGACTGCTGCAAGCAGGATTGCTTTGATTATCTCAGTTTAAAAATAACCCTCTTTTTTCCTTTTATTCTTTAGCTTAAATTATGTCAATAATCCACTCTGCAGTCCAGCCACAGAAGCTGGTGCATTGTTCAATGCAGGGGACAGAAAGTCACAGTGCTGGGAAGCAAAATTGTGGCTGAGGAATCCTTCCATTGTAGTACAGCCCTGTTCTCCCATCAGGTTCCTATAGCATGACCTGGATATTCCATTGTATACGGAGCTCCTTGGTCATTAATACTGAGCTGTACACAACTTGGTCAGGCAGTAGTAAAAATTTATGCCCACTGAAACATGGACACACCATTGCACTGAATTTAGGAAGTAATGCACCATGGACTGTTTTGTCTTTAAATATTTATGCGAATCTTACCTTACGCAAAGCAAAGCAATACCTTTCCTGCAAAGACTGCAAAGACAAAGTTACCTTATCCCCTCTCCCAATTATCTGGAATTGAGTTCAATAAGTAGAATTAGGCATGTAAATCAAGCCCATATTTTGAGAAAGACTTCTAGCATGTTTGGAGGAGACCCTACAGTTTTTGGATTTCTTAGGGATGAAAACAGGTGTAACTCAAAGCAAAGAAGTGAAACTAAAGAACAAAAAAAGATATTAAATAAAAACAGAAAGAAGTGCTGGATTCTGCACAGTCTTGCATGAGAAATAGCCTGCATTTCTTATATTCGAGAAAGATTTGATTAAATAATCAAACTACAGCATAGGGAATAATTTTTCATAGGTGAGGCACAGAGATAAACTTACTGGTCTTTATCCCTGTTTACTTTCTGTGAATCTGAAAATGATTAATGGATTTATTTCCCACAGAATATGTAAAATAAAGCACCTTTTTTACCAGTCACAACATAACTGATCTTATTAAATACTTTATTCAGCTCAGCTAACCTGTTCCTATGAGTAAGACAACAGATATCAACCACAGGATGGCCATTTTCTGATTGGCCTGGAAATGTCACTTTAGCCACAGCCTTGGCACTGCCTGTCTGAGCCAAGGCAAATTGATATGCTGGATCTACAGCACAACCTTCACCACATAGTCTTTATACTGATTTTAACAATTTTGACTCAAGGTGTGGCTTACCTTGAGGAAGTTACATGACACTGCTCTGGGGCAGACGCTTGAACTGTATTTCTAGTTGAACTGTGGCTACCTTAAGGAGGGTGGACTGTACTAACCACAGACCCATCCAACCCAAGCAAGTGGCTGAGATGTTGTGTCTAAGCAGTACTTAAGTTGAAGTACTGACCTGAACCCAAATTTCCTCTGCCTTTTTTCAGCAGGGGTACCTGAGCTTGGTTGATTTACTCTGTTTAGTTGGACAACAGCATCAACAGGAACATTCGCGGACAACTCTGGGCGCTGCATTTAAAGAGGAAAGGAACTTGTTAAAATGGATGTTTACACTTTGACAAGTCAGTCAACACCCTCAGCCACCACCTGCATGTCTCCATTTTTTCCACTATTTTTTTTAATGGGAAACACTTCCTCAAAGGGACACCAAGACTTAGATTATTACACCGCAGAAAAAAGGTGAGTGTTTCCTACCAGCTATGCCTTCTTTTCTTTGGGTCCTCTCCGCATATGAGCATTCTAGGTGTTGCATTGCTTCAGAGACACCTCCATTAATAGTAAAAGGGATACTAAAAATCCAGATAAGGAATTCCGGTTCTCCCTGCTGGGGCCAGGTACATTATTTTTAAGCCTTGAGCTAAATGAAGGCATCAAATTTGGAAGATCTGAATGCTGCTTGTTGAGTTTGTCCTTACAAGACAACCAACCATAAGACAGGAAAATACTATTCTTATTTTGCAAGTTGGGTGGGGTTTTTTCCTAATTACACCATTGTCAGCCCAGAAAAGTATTTATCTGTTATTTACCTATGGATGTTCCACTTCAGTCCTTCTGAATTCTGCTTAAACTTTTTCCCCCTGAAACTAAATATTGATAAGGCTGACATCATGAGGTAGTTTAACATCCTTGTGACCAAAACAGAATTTCCCACACATTTTGGCTAGATAAACAGTCTAACTTTGGAGGGAGTAACATTTCCTGCAAACTTCCCAGTTTTATATGTGAATGGCAGGTTTAGCAGAGAACAGACAACAATGCCAACAAGCTGTGCCAGGTCAGGTGAGGTAAAAGAAACAGGTAACCTCATTTCTTTCCCACCTGCCAGTAGCATCAGCACAACGGCTCATTATTCCTCTGTTTATTTATGGGCTTTTGTGTATTCACCCTTCCCCTGTCGAACCATGTTAGTACTGAATCTCTATTTGTACCTCCTCTTCTTTTCTGAAGTGGACAAAGACTATTAGTTGGCCTTTAAGAACCACGGGGTACTATGTGAATCCCCCTTTTCTTCTCCAGCCCCGCACTCTGAGGAGAGGCCTGCGGGACGTGAGGGAGCATCGCCAGCCCCGGAGCGTTCCGCAGGCTCGAGGAATGGCGCAGGCCAGGAATGCAGGAGCGCTGGGCAGGAACGCTGGGCAGGAATGCGGGGCAGGAATGCCGGGCAGGCACGCCGGCACCGGGGGGCTGCGCGGGAGGAGGCCCCGCGCTGTGGGCGCTGCGGGCGGGCTCTGCCGCCCCCTGCCGGGCACCGCCCGCCACGGCCGCNCAGGCACGCCGGCACCGGGGGGCTGCGCGGGAGGAGGCCCCGCGCTGTGGGCGCTGCGGGCGGGCTCTGCCGCCCCCTGCCGGGCACCGCCCGCCACGGCCGCCTCACGCCCGCCCCGCCCGCGGCCTGTGGCGCCACCCCCTCGTCACCCGCGTTCCTTCAGGGGCCTGCCAAAGCTTTCAGCGTTCTTCTCCGGCCACCCAGTGTGGGAGGCACAATGCAAACCTCATACCATCGTGGAACCGTTTATGTTGCAAAAGACGTCCAAGACCATCGAGTCCAACCATTAACGCAGCACTGCCAAGGCCACTGCTAAAGCGTGTCCCTCATTGCCACATTTACACGTCTTTTAAACACCTCCAGGGATGGTGCCTCCACCACTTCCCGGAGCAGCCTGCTCTAATGCATGGCCATCCTTTCCATACAGAAGTTTTTCAGAATACCCAATCTAAACCTCCCTGGTGCGACTTGAGGTCATCTTGTCCTGTCACCTGTTACCTGGGAGAAGAGACTGACCCCCACCTGGCTCTACCCTCCTCTCAGTGAGTTGTAGAGAGTGATAAGGTCCTCTCCGAGCCTCCTTTTCTCTAGGCTGACTATCCCCAGGTCCCTCAGCCTCCCCTCATAGGACTTGAGATACAACCCTTCACCAGCTCCATTGCCCTTCTCTGGACTCGCTCCAGCCCCTCAATGTCCTTCTTGTAGTGAGGTGTGGCCTCACCAGTGCTGAGTACAGGGACAAACCCTGACCCAAATCTACTAATTTCTACCATACACAGTGATGCCATAAGTACCCGAGAGCAGTACTAGCTGGGTTTTTTTAATGGCACAGGTCATTGCACAGCCTCTGATTCTTCTTTAACCAAATGTGGCCTAAACCTAAGGCAGAACTACATTCTCCAGCAACCCACCCAACAGGAGTTCATCCCAGTACTCACCAGCCGCAAGTGGCTACATAATACTGACACAAGTACCATCAGGATCGTAATTCCCATAGCCACTCCATGGGAAATGAATATCCAGTGTCCATTTTAGAAAAAGCAGAGACCAGTATTTTTTATCGAAACAAAAGTTGTCCTCCTAAAATTGAAAATGTGAAATGTAGTACAACTTGTTCTTGTGGGTCCCTCGCAACTCAGAATATTCAGGGAATCTGTAAAAAAAATACTGTGAAGTACCAGAGAGTGGTATTTGCAGAACATGTGTGCTGCAGGAATTAAAAGTATTTGCTACTACCTATAAACAAGGTCATCTTCATGTGTGAAGATTTCTCCATAGACTTTTCCCCTTTCTCAAGCTCAAAACTCCAATTTTGGGAAGTCTTTGTACAGACATGACATGGGGCCAGATCCCACAGCCATGCACTCTCAACCACACACCCAGCAAAGTAAATGGACACTGTGAAAAAAACAACTGTTCTATGATGGCTTAAATCTGTCTCATCTGAGGCTACCATGGCCATCTCCCTCTTTCCTTCCCTCTCCTCTCAGAAGCTGACATCTGTTCTCCAGCTGAATTTGAGGAGTCTGATTTCAGTTTAGTTTAGAGATGGCCCTGGAACAGCTTTTGGACTGCCTATTATACTATATATATATATACCTATACATACCTCATCCCCTGCCATTCGACAACAGACCAAAGTTATTCCAACAAAATTAAATTGGGGAACTACAACAAAAGCAGAAGCATTCTATGACATACAGCAACTGTACTTTTAGCATTAATCACCTGTTTCCAAAAACAAATGTGATCCTCTCCTCAAGACACAAAAACCTTAAAGAAAAGCTCAGTGATATTTTGATAATGCTCTTGTGCAATTTGTTTTTATGTGTGCGTTTTTTTGATAGGGACTGTCTATCTCAGACTAATTCTATGAACATCAAGTATTGTGCAGTTACAACCAACTTATTTACAACTACAGGTAAATCCTTGCACAATGCTCCCTTTATGAGTTTTCTGATTAAGTTAGCACTTCTCATAAATAAAATCAATAACACTGGCATACTTACTGTTCTCAGGATCCCAGTGCATTTTATGGCACAGATCTATTAGATCACCTAAGTCAATTGACCTGTACAAATTGGGTCTTGTCAAAAACAGAACAGAAAGCCTTTTGGGGAGTTCATTACCTTTTTTCTGGGAAAGCAGTAATTGAAAATCCTATTTTAAATAGATATCTAGTTCAATTTCATATCCAAAGATTAATTTTTCTTTTCATTGCTATAAATGCCTAAAATGCCTTAATTATCAACTCCTTAAATCTAGCTCATTCTTTCTCAGCTATTAACTTGTATCTCATTGCTGCTAAGCAATGCTGAGAATGGATAGGGCGACTCTGCACTCGTTTACCTCCATAGGAAGAAGCCCATGTTGCTGCCAGTGCCTGTGTTACTAATTATTCCTGGTAATTTGCTTCATTAAGGATCTCAGCTGACAAGGTGAGCCATTAGGTATTGCAGGATGGATTTTGTTCCCATGGAGCCTGTGAGCCTTTCTGTGTTTGGCCATCAGCTGACAGGGAGACACCAGCGGGTCTCGAGGTGACCTGAGGCGCCTGTCACAGAGTCATAAAAGCAGGGGTTTTCCACATGGTATGAGATAGGTATATGAAGTGACATTTTCGCAGGCAAGGCAGCCACGAAGTTGGCCTCTCTTTTATCTCAATATATGCCAGCTTCAGTCCCTGAAATCTTGGTCTCCTGTGACTGGCTCAGCACTGCAGAAGTACCTACATAACAGGAAGCCATGGCTGAGGGCAGGGTCACTAAATCACCTCACAACACCGACCTTGGCAGCATCCCACAGAACATTATTTCTTTCAGCACAGCCAGATTGCTAACCCAGGGCTTAAATGACATGAAGGCAGAGTGATGTGACTCTTCTGTATGCTTCCACGTGTCATTAGCTTTTATAAAAAGGAATCAAAATATCAAGGAAAGAAAGAATACAAATATAAATCATTTAAATAGAGAATAGAAAGTGAATAGAAAAAAATAGCCAAAAGAGGATGTAACAAACTCTGTAAGCATGAAGAACAAGAACAAACCCTGCATTTACTTGTGGTATTCAATTAGAGAAATAAAAAATTCCACTGATTTCATTGACAGCAGAATCATACCTTTGCTTGATGCCTGTGAGTTTGCAAAAAAGAATATCTATGTTTTCCATCTGAAATAACCCTTCCATACTGAAAATTCGCTACTACTCCTCTGCCAGGGCTTCATCCAGCTTCAAGGACTTCAATGGTCATAACAAAACTCAGTAACTTCTCTCTTTACAGCTAAGTTAAGTCTTTAGTCTCATTTATGAATATTAAGGTCTCAGCATTCAAAGTAGCTCACTGGTTTTCTTTGAGGAGTCTGTGGACTGTTTTAGCCTTGAAAGGTAAGTAAGAAAAGCAAGGATATGGACAACAGGCTTCCATCCACCACAGAAATTTACCCCTCCTTTGAAAAAAAGTATAGGATGCCACACATCAGAACAGCTCAAAAGCACTGCAGATATAATCAGGAAAAAAACCCCAAAACCCAGAACTGGAACAGAACAGAGGGAAAGATGTAATGCGGAGAGGCATCTGTCCTAACAGGTCAGCATTATAAAGAAGACAGAACAGAAGGATAGAACCAAACAGGTTCTACCACTGGATTTCACCAAATTAATTGCTAATGTTTGAGCCATCGTTGCCAGATTAATACCCCTTGGGTAACCGAGGATGTTGGCTGTCTCTTCCCTGTTCAGTCAATACAGCAGAGGTCAGTGCATCACTGACAGAGGATTTCTTGGCAAGAGTAGTTTACATTCTGTATGCTCAAAGCACGGTCTGCCTCCCAGTATCCCCTCCGTTGTGTGAATGCCCTGACAGCAATGCTACACACTCAGCTTGTTGGGTTTTGGGGTTTCCAGTGAATTCTTGTTTGACATTACATCTTTATTCAGAAGGAGACTGAGCACATGCAGGTGACAGCAACCCAAACCCTAATGCTGAAGACACTAAGCACAAGTGTGTGAGACCTCCCACAAAGAAGAAGCAGCTGCACCCACCAAACCTGCAGTAATCTCAGTCAGAACCTTACCTGACAGCACAGCCCCTTTCAGACAGCCTAGCTCTTTGCTTCCCTGAAAGTTAGTGTTTTCTTCAAATCCCAGAAGGAGGAAAAAAAAAAAAAAAAGGCTGAGCAAAACTTATTGAATTATTAACATTTATGAATTTGACAAAAAAGGTATGACTGTTGCTTCTGGGATTTCAGCTGTTCAGATGGGCAGTGAAATGAAAATGACTCTTTCAAATAGTCCTACCCAGGTGTCAATTAGCTGAGAATTTTTTCAAAGGCTTCAGGTACTGACACAAACCCACTTACAGTTAATGTGTTCAGTAAATTGGTTGCAGAAGATTCCTGAGAACTGATAAAAGACTGCAAATGCAACAGTTTCTCTTTTCATACAGCGGATGCCAGTCCTCCCAACGGTCCAGAAATGTTGCCCCTCCCTTCAAGCTTGCCTCCTCCAAAATGTGGAGTTCTTAGTAGCTGCTAACAGATCATTTTATTATTATCATACATTGTTAAGTTTCAAATATAACCACACCCTGCAGAGTGAGGTGGTGCCCTGTCCTCTCCCTCCCTGGTAAATAGGTCCCATTATCTAGTGCAGTAATCTACATTCATTATGAAGTGAATTTCAAGAATCATGTGAAAACTTTGGTAAACTAGATGGAATACAAAGGCTGGGGCAAGGAGTGACTTCTTATGAACCTCATATAGTTAAACAAGGCCAAGTGCAAGATCCTGCATCTTGGTCAGGGC
This sequence comes from Picathartes gymnocephalus, assembly GCA_013390045.1. Taxonomy (NCBI): domain Eukaryota; kingdom Metazoa; phylum Chordata; class Aves; order Passeriformes; family Picathartidae; genus Picathartes; species Picathartes gymnocephalus. Next base: position 49,660 of record WEKY01028470.1, on the reverse strand, counting down.
AAGGGGTACAACCAGCACAGACTGGGGGATGGATGGATGGATGGATGGATGGATGGACGGATGGAGAGCAGCCCTGAAGAGAAGGACTTGAAGCAGCTGGCAGATGAAAAATTGGACATGACATGCCAGAAAGCCATCTGTATCCTGGGCTCCAACAAAAGCAGCATGGCCAGAACAGTGCCCCTGTGCTCTGCTCTGCAGAGACATCACCTGGAGTGCTTCATCCACCTCTGGGGTCCTCAGAGCAGGAAAGGCATGGACCTGGTGGAGGGGGTCCTGAGGAGGGACAAAAAGGAGGTTAAAGGGCTGGAGAACCTCTCCTATGAAGACAGGATGAGAGAATTGCAGTTGTGCAGCCTGGAGAAGAGAAGGCTCAGGGAAGACCTTGAAGCACCTTCTAGCACCTAAAGAGGGCTACAGGTGAGCCAGTGGGGGACTTTTCACAAGGGCATGCAGTGACCAGACAAGGGGAAATGGTTTCAAACTGAAAGAGGGCAGGTTTAGATTAGATATTAAGAAGAAATTCTTTAATGTGAGAGAGTTGGGGCACTGGAACAAATTGCCCAGAAAAACTGAATGTCCCATCCCTGTGTTCAAGGCCAAACTGGATGGGGGGCTCTGAACAACCTGATCTGGTGAAAAATGTCCCTGCTCATGTTAAGGGGGTTAGACTAGACAATCTTTAAAGCTTCTGACCTCAACCATTCTGTCATTCTGTGATCCTATGAAATGCTACCAGTAGCCAAAGCTCCAATATAATTCATGTATTCTACATGTTAAATGTTCTTAAAATAGCACAACCTGAAGACCCTCTTCACAAAGCTTTCTTCCCCATAGCAGTTCTGTGGTATTACAACCACTACAGGTCTGTCTTTCTCAGTGAACCCATACTTGTGTCAAGCTAGTGTAACTACAGAGAGACCCAGACCACAAGACACATATTTTGAATAAGTATCAGCTGCTCCTTAATGTTTTTTCACACTTGTTGCCCAGCCCACATAAGATGAAAATCATCCCAAGTCTGACTGCTGGGTGATGCTGTGAAATGTAAGGATGATTTAGTTTGGGTTTTGGCCATTTGCATAGATATTATTAATGAGAGTTTGGATTAATTTAAACTCTGTTTTCAGCAGACTCCAGAGCCAGGATAAACGCAGTACTTTGTGCATAGAGTGAAGCTCAGTAACAAGTCTCTACTTGAAAACAACTTCAAACTCAAACTCACCTGGCAAACTGGGCACACCCGGTATTTTATTCTTCTAAATTCTGCCACACACCGCCCACTGGATTTACAAATTGGTGTCTAATTGCCAAATAACTAAGCAGACACCTAGATTCTCTTTACTGTGTTGTGAAAGAAACTGCCTTTCTAATAACCAGTTGCCCTACATCTTAAAGGCACTTTAGATTTTATCTGGACTAAAGGATTTTGCCAGCTGAAGTCCTGCTAGCACAGGTTTCTGCTAGTAGTTTTGAAAAGCTGCCCAGAAAAGTGCCTCAAAGCAGCCATGGAAAATGGTGGGAGATATTGCAGTGTTGTCTAACAAGACTCACACCATTTAACACACGGAGTGAAAATACACACTAGGGTGGGCTAGCCTGGAACCTTATTTCTTAAGTTCTTCAATTGAATTTGTTCCAGGTCAGTAGTTAAACAGTTCTGTGATTTTTAGGGTCTGAAATAGGTGCTGTGTGCTAAGATTTCATTTCATTGGTATAAGCTGCACACACAGTAGGAAATTTTTTTCAGTAACATTTCAGCAAAGTTTTTCAGCTACAAACCTGACCTGAAAACCAGCTGGTTTTAATATCTTGGAGAGGTAATGCAGCCTCATACAGAGATATTAGAAACAGCTGATAGTCTCATTTATGCAGTAAAAGAAAAAATAATTTGATGTGGTACTATGTACAGTAGTACCTAATATGCTCTCTCAATAATATTAAATTAAAATTTTGACATTCCTCATCAATCTTTTTCTTTCAACAAAAAGCAACTAATTTGTTAGCAAAAGTCCCATGATTTCATGGAAATGTTTTTGTTTCAAGAGAGGACCCTTCTGAGAGAAAATAATACATATGGAAAATCATTCTGACCTGCTCAAATTAGCAACCAAATTGTACCGATATTTAAGGGCAGATGATATACATATTGAAGGAAAGAAAGCAGGAGCCTACTGCTGGTAAATATTTATCCAGTCACATTTAGCTTTGAATTTAAGAGAAAGTGTCATTGCTACACAAACAGTGATCTAGTTTTTACAGGAGATGTGACAATTTTGAGTTGCAGCTGAGGTCTCCAATGGATTTAATGGGGTTAAACAAGAGTAAACACTAAGGTGATAGTTATAAACTATGTCTTGGAAGAAGCAGTTAAGCAAAAAAACTCAGGCACTGCAATTCTTAACACAAGTGTGGCTGCTGCAAAGGCCGTTTGCTATACTCCACTACATCTTTTCTTTTCCAGAGCACATGAACCAGGTTCGCAGCATGCTACCTGGTGGCAATGCCCTGCCAAGATTTACTTTAGTGTCTGAGCCCTGAAAAGAGAGTCACACCCATGAAGTACTGCAAAATCTCAGCTCCTACTGAGAGCAGTGGGACTAAGAAGCTCAAAAGAAGTGCAGGGCCAGATCTTCCCAGCATCCCTTCCAAGTCTTGAGCAGTTGAAAAATATCCTGCAGTTCATCCTGCAGGCATGGCTGGAGCTTCAATAACAGGTATGCAGCACCTGAGAGATATCCCTAGCAAGATCTTCTCCTTCATTTAACTTAATTTATGTCCTCAGAGGACATGGTTACACAGCCATTGTTTTGAATGGCAATAGTGCCCCATAGAGCTCCCATTCCCCTTGCAAATTCTCATGCCCGTGTTATCCCTTTACCGAGCCAAATCAGTGTGTGTGTGTGGGTGTGTGTGTATGTATGTAGCTGCAAGGTAAACTGATCTGGCTGGAAAACAACCTATTTTTTTCTGAATCATCCCAAGCTGTCCCTGTTCCACCACTTGGTTCACAATCTCACCGTGCAAGCTGCTGCGAGGGTGGTTTGGGGAGGCAATGGGAACAAGAAGCCGTGAGCAGGGCAGTATGAACCAAGCCAGTAAAGCAGTTTAGGCAGCACTACCACCAGGGTCTGCCACTGTATGTGTTGCAAAGAAACGAAGGGAGCCACAATAGTGGGCAAACAAGTGCTGGCTTACAAACCCTTGGCACAGACTCACCCATGTGCAGGACACTTCAGACCAAACCCCAGATTCCTCACAGCTGTTACAGAAGTACTTGGTCCACACTAAGAAAAGTGGGAGAAAATCAGAGCTGTAACTAAACTCAGTGAAGTTAGGTCACCATATAAGAGATTTCAGAAGGGAAATTCTCATGATATATCTTGGTAAGGGAGAAATGGCATGAATTCACATGTGCCTTGCAATTATCTTCATCTGTGCATGACAAGCCAGGCCAACCTAATTTCTAGTTTCGCAATTAGTATAATGTTTTAAACAGAGTATACGTTCTTTGAAGTCTGGAGTTGGGACCCTTATTTAGGTGCCTACAGGGAAGGTTTCTGATCTCTTTCGGCTGTTTCCTCCTTGGAGGAACTCAATCACACCCTAAATGTGCACAAGCACTGCTTTGGCTGAGGACGACTTGCTCAGAAGCAGGGATGGAGGTGTTGGGTGAAACGTGTGGCTCCTCACCTGGGAGATGGGATTAGTGTGTACATTTCCCACCTCAGTGCTGTGGGGTGGGTAACAGCTGCTGATGTGACAGCATGCAAGTGAGAAATGTGAATCCCCAAAATGAAAAGAATCCCCAAATACACCTGCAAAGGCATTTGCCCCAAAACAAGTCACACTAAAGAGGAAAATAACAATAATGAAATTTGCTTAGGAGATGGCCATCAGCTGGATTAAATAGTAACCAGGAAATTACCAAGAGACTTCTCAAGTAAAACAAAAAAGAAGTCTGCTTCAAAAGAAGTCTAAACAAAGCATTAAAATTCACGATGAGGGAAGAGAAACCTGGCCTGACAAGGCAAGGCATCATGCCTTAGGCATGGGGTATGTGAGTTATGGGTGCCTGTAGCTCTGTGCACCTGGGAGGGGGTTGAAATTTTGGGGAGTTCTCATAGAAGGGTGTTCAAGCATTTGTCAGTGTTTGTTAACATTCTGATTTATCTGTTGTAATACTGGTATGGATTCCATACATGTAGCACACTGATCACCATGTGATCGTGTGACATTAATAAATTAGTGACCAATTATTAATGAAACCCTGTGATTAAAACCACATGGGTGGAGCAGTTTCTCCCTGTGATGGGAACTAGCAAATTCTACCCTTGTCCCATTAGCAAAAATACAGACTGGAGTGGAAGTAAGGCTGAGAAACTTTAATGCCAGCGTATTCATACAGTTAATCTCTGAGACAATACTTCTGGAATTCTGAATTCCTTGACAATTCTGGATTTTTTTTCTACTCTTCCTCCAGCAGCATTTCATAGTGATTCATGGCAGACAGGCACATATCCATTATCCTAGATCTTATAAAATTGTCTATGTGGTAGGAATTTAGCTCTGTAACAATATTTTTCTACTGCACACCACCCCCCTATATTTGTAGAAATATATTTTAGGCCTGCTTGAATGTTCTGATGTATTTCCACATGTAGGAAAGTATCAGCGTAAGATGTGAACTTCACTAAATAAGCTTCTTTTGTCTCACACCAAAACCTAATTTTCTCCATCATTACTAAATTTGGTGATGGTCAGAAGACTGTTTTTCCATGCCTAGTTAGAACTACAAAGTTTAAGCATTTTATTGATTTTTTTTTTTAAACCACCACTTCACCAAGAAGTATCAAAGGATTTTAGTGTGTGGATATGCCCATTTCATCTGTGTTTACAATAGAAAACCTTTCATAAATATAAAGTAATTTAAAACAAGCACTTTTGGTTTAGACTGGGTTTTTTTTTTTACTCATTGATACCCGATCTGTGCTGCACCATCACCTAAGACTACAAATTTCATCCATATGAAATGCCAGCCCACAGTACCATTTCTGTCATGTTAAAGCGTAAGAGATAGTGTTTACATCAGTGCTGTGGTCCCTGGGGTCTGACAGATATCCACTGTGAAATATGCTTGGACAAAATTATCTCTGCAAAATATGTATTACACTTCAGCTGGCATTATGAGTTTGTATGACTGTGTGTCAAGTAACTGCAGTGGTTTTGATCCTGTACTTTGTGCCCTAGGACCCAGCCTTTCATCATGTGGAACCATGGCCTTGGATGGTTCCATTGTTAAGGCTCCATGAACTGGGCCCCCACCCTCAATAAGATGAAAGGTTTTTTGTGTTCATGAAAGCCAGCCTATTCTTCACCACTGCATCATCTGGTCTAATAAAAGATATTACTTCTCACTGTAGGCATTGCTTCTCACTTGTAACCACTTGACAGTTCAAAAGTTTCCCACCCTGAAAGAGCATCATGACATTTCTATATTCTCTCTATCACCAGAATACTATGTGAGCAGAAAATGTCCATTATATAAAGGAGATTCTATCACAACAAGGAAATTTCTCCAGGAAGGAGCCTTCAACCGAATTGTTCCCACTGTGTTTATATGGGTGGAGAGCTGTGCCTCCTTATACTCCTCATGATTTCCAGGGAACTCTTTGAGCATTATGCTGTTTCAAAAATGAGACTTCTGTCTCTGCCTGCAATACAAACATCACACCTGTTGGTAAATCAGTCTAATTAAACAAATGCATGACTGTAATGGAGAGAAAGTTAAACTGCTTTGGCAAGAATTGTTTATTTAAAACAATTTTAGTGTGGCAAATACTGAAAAGCAGAAGTTCATAAAATAACCTTGGCACATGGATTGGTTCATGTTAGAGTTGAAAGGACGTGGGATGTCTATAGCAGAACTCCTGTTTATAAATGGAAGGCAGAAGTAAGCGAATGAGTAGTCATCTGTTTCAAAGTTGCTGAACTGCAAACATCTGCATTTCTATCAACAGTGTTAACAGTGATGAAATGTATCCACTCTGTTACTATCGTCTGTGAACACAAAATGCTTGGACAAAAAAAAAAGAATGTTTTTGTTGAATTGGTACACATTTGGTGTACTTTTCCATGTAGATAATGACCTAGAAGCTTGATGACAGAGGCAAGAGCAAAATATCTTGAAGCAACTGAAAATATTTTGCAGTGTGACATCATTTGTCTTGGTTCTCCAGCTCAATCATTCAGCAGTACTTTTTTACCATGGTGTTTTCATACATTTTATTTTATTTTCACAACAAACAGCAGATGTCACCAGGACTTTTCTTAGAAATCAATCTTTTAAGAAGCAGCCCTGCAGGCTAAGGAAGTGGCATGAGAAGACACTAGAGAATGCTCTTCAGCATTACAATATGAAAGCTTCTGAGAGTCTGTCAAATGGACCCTCTCTCATTTCTCAGGGTAAGACATCCTGTGAAAATAGTCAGTTCTTCCAGCACACCGCCGGGAAACTGCGTCTCACCAGAACAGATGAAGCATCATTTCCTCATCGTGCAGCTCTCCACTACAGTGGTTACACAGCTTAGATGTCAGAAGTCAAATTTCTGATTCTGTGAATGAAACATTTATCACTTACCTGTTGTGTGCTAAACATCTGAATCGAAAAGAGCCATGGCCATGCTTTTGCTCTATTTAAATGAAAGAGAGACCTTAATGTAAATTTGGTGCATCAACTTCACATTTTCATTTGATTCACATAGTTTTCCCAGCAAAGACTGGAGGAAAAGAAGCTATGCCTATCAGTCATGCCTACTTTAGTGACTTGCAGTTACTAATCCTGTTTGATCTTTCACCTTCCCTGTTTGCAACTATGGTTCTCAGCATTTTATTTTGAGTGCTTTCCTGAATTGTTTAATTCAGGTGAAATGACTTGCTACTGAAGTGTTGTGAGGAGAACCAGTTCTTTCCTCATAGTAAACCACTCAGCATCTGTGGTGAGCAAAATGAAAAACAAAAAACCATCTCTCTACAGGTGATTGGTCTAGAGAGATAGCTGTAGCTACTTCATCCATTTTATTTCATGAAAAAAATGGTTTAACAAGCAACCAACCCCATATTTTGCCCTCATCCATCTTTTCTTCTCATCTATATGCTTTCTCATCTGTATCAGTCCTGTGGAGTTGTGCTGTACACTGGGATGCCAAATAATTAAATTTAATAATAAGCTATAATTCCTGTTAGTTTTTTTTTTTTCCTTGTAACATATAGTCTGAATTACAGTGGCATTGGCAACTGAAGGAGCAATAAACTGCAGAGCTATGAGACAAGACACCTGGCAGCAAGGACAAGAACTACCTAAGCCACTTCTGTTATCCTAGAAAATATCCAGTGTCTCTTTCCAGATAGGATATGGAGAAGTATGATCCACCTCAATACAGTATCTGTTCTCTCTGTTACACATTTATGCCAAAAACTCCCATCATCATTGGTAAGCATTGTGTGAGCTTGATTGTCCACCCCAAGTAAACTTAGCACAGCAGAGAGATAGCTCTTAAACATCTCTATTTCCTCTGTTTTTAACCTCTCTGTGATTCACTCTTTTCCATTTTTCTCTGTGATCCACTCTTCCACACACACTTCACTTCAGAAATTATTATGCAAATTGTGTTCCTACATTACTGAGGGTTTTTTTAAGATGTATTCATGAGAAATAGTTGCATCCTGAGCTAAAAGAGAGGTTAAAAAGAGAAGTTACTTAAATATGAATGTACATATGGTATCTTTCTGACTTTAAATACCCTGTATAATCTTTGCCTCGGTAGTTGTACTGGTGCAGAGTTTACTATTAAAAATATCCATAAGTGATGTTTTTTCATCTGTTTCTGACGTTCAGTTCATAGCTGTAAGGATTAGCCTTTTCTCAAGATGCCAGGTTTTCCCATATGCCTTGAAATGAACAATACCGGGAAGCCTGATTTTGATGGAAAACTGCAAGGTCTTTCCCTTTTTTCTTTCCTCAACTTTCAGAATCCAGCTCTACTCCTCCTGAAAGCAGCTCCACTCTATCCTTTTCTCTGCTCCATTTTCAATGTTTAAAAGGATGTGTAGAAGGACACTTGACTCTGTCTTCTACTGAAAATCATTTTGCTCATGACAGGGTTATTTAAAAGGCTTAAACTCGTCTAAAACATGAATATGTCTCAACTATGGCAGTTTCACAGTACCAGTAAAGCAGAGTCAGAATTTCTGAACAGGAATGACTAAAGTCAGTCTCCTTGACGTTTTGACTTAGGTGGCCGAGCCATTCATAAACATCTATTAAACTACAAGGATTAAATGACGTTGCCACAGAAATTATGGTCTTTGGCTCCATTGGAATTTACTACATATTTGTAACTAAATATCTACCAGAAAAAAAAAAAAAAAAAGAAAAAAGCAGGATATGCATTGCTCTGATGGAGATGTGCCATAGCACGGTAAGCTCTATCAGCATGCCAAGGCTCTGGTAGCTCGCTCAGAAGAGCCAGCTTGGCCAGACACCCAGCTGGGTGGAAAGCTGAGGACACTGGCTCAAACTGTCATCCTCTGCCAGGGGACCAACACCCTCAGACATATTTTGTATTTTGAGTGGATGCCTGTAAATCAGCATGTTTGGAATTCTTTAGAAGGTCAGCTGACCACCAATTTCCTGGATGTACATTTGGCTTGGGATAGTACTCCTATCCTTGTAATTATTTTGGTTTTACATGCAATTACTTGCACACTTCCTCCTCTTATATTGTTTATATGTTTAAAGCTATTCCTGGTAGCTCTTTTCTAGAGAATTAGGAATACCGAGTCTTTTCAAAAGGTAGAGTTGGGTCATTCTGCAACATTAGCCTTAAAATTAAAAACAAAAAACCAAACAAAATAAAAAAGAAAGCCTTTAGGGCTCCTCTGTAGAAGTCTTCCAAATAATTGCCAAGTTTGAGCTATTTCAGGTGTGATTAAAAATCCACCTCTTCCTGATTTCTTTCAAGCAGTTTGATGCAAACATTACAGAGTCAGGACTCTCTTGAGTCCCGGTCAGGAACAATGCCTTTAACATAAAATAAATAAACTATATTACAGACACTGGGTACATCTGCGTAAGTTCTCCCCAGCAACCTTTTGTAGCTCAAAGATCTCACTGTGGTATATACCCTGAAATTTACAGGACATGTTCTTCCATGCCCAAGATATGAAAAGTAGAAAGTTTCCTCCACAGAAGTGCATTGATGGGCTTTTAATCTGCAGTCTCTGCTCCCAGCCTCTGGGTTTTGACATTCTGCTGTGAGGTTTGGGACACATTTTTACTGATGCTTTTTGTTTTGGCATATACACTAGATAAAATAGACTAGGTTTGCCTCTTCCTAAGCCAGTGTGGGTGATGCTGGTATTGGGGTGAGATGACAGTTTGGTGCACCCTAGTCTTGTTGAAGTTTCCACCTAATCACCTTTAAAAACAGTCTGACCTTTTCCTCCCCTTTTTCCTTGTGATTTTGCATTTGTCCAGTTTTCTAAAATTTCTGTTGGTGACATCTGCAAAAAGTGCTGCTTTTAATCATATCCTGAGCAAGGGGTCTGATACAATACAAGAGTTCCTGGCAATACACACAAACATAGAATTATAAAGAGTGCAACATGGAGAGAAAAAAAAAAGCACTAAATGGTTGTGAAAATGCTGCCACACTTTTTTTGTGTGTGTGTGTGTGTGATGTTGCTTTCAGACATATTTACGGTTTTGCATTTGTATAATTCTTTTCCTGTAAAGATTTTGGAAAACCTTGTGGGAATAAAACACAAATTCCCTACCACATCTTTTGCCAGGCTTTAGTAACAACTACAAATAAATCTATAGCCTTTCCATCTTACTACCTGCCCTTCCTGACATGGTTGTGTCACAAAAGTAGAATTTGTTTTTACAGATAATCATGTGAAATTACCAATCTATACCTGAGACTTTGTAACTCACACATAGGATAATGTAGAATCATAGAACAGTTTGTTTAGAAGGGACATTTAAAGGACATCTAGTCAAACTCCCCTGCAATGAGCAGGGACATCTTCAAGGAGATCAGGTTGCTCAGAGCCCCATCCAGACTAGATTCAGGCAACCGTGCAGTGTGGCCAGCAGCTCCTCCTAAGTTTCCCATTTCCACTCTCCTATTTACTTGCCAAGTCATCATTTGTGCTTAAAAAAGGACACAAATACTCCAGAACATCTGAAAGCCACATTTCCAGCTGCAGCTCTGTTTTGCATTCTATTTACTGCTTCTACTTATTTCTGCATGATACCATCTGGACTCTATCTCCTTCCTACTTCCTCATGATTTGCAATTTTCTAAGTTCCTGCACATATTTTTTGCATTTTATGGACAATCAGCAATTTCTTAGCTTCACAAATACAGCTTAGCGTTCCTTTACTATTTTTAGCTCAGACTGGCTACTAGGAACTACAGGCTGCTAGTTTTCAGCCTGCTAAGGCAGCTGACTCGTAGATCAGCCTGGCAGATGGCTCAATTCTTTCCCAAAAGCTCAGTGAGAATGGACCTGTCATTTCTAATCAGCCAGTTGATAGCAAGCCCTCGGATACAGCTGACTCTTGAGTTGTGTCTGCATATGCTGCCTGAAAGCCTCAGTGTACCCCACCCCAGCTCACCCCGACTGAGATAACACCCTCCACTCACTCCCAATTGACTCCTCTTGGGTTTGTTTCGTTGTAGGATAGGCTCTTCCATTCCGAAGGGACCTAGGATGATCACCTAGTCCAACTGCCTGAGTGACTGAGGGCTGACCAAGTTAAAGCATGTTGACAAGGGCGTTCTCCAAATGCTTCTCAAACACGAACAGCCTTGGGACATTGACCACCTCTAGGAACGCCGTTCCTCTCGGCAAAGAAACGCTTCCCGCTATCCAGTGTAAATTTAAGCAGCAGCTTTGAACCATTCCCACGCGTCCTGTCGCTGGGTACCAGCGAGAAGACCTCAACCCCTCCCTCTCCACTTCACCTCCTCAGGAAGCTGTAAAGAACAACGAGGTCGCCGGCCCTCAGCCTCCTGCTCTCCAAACCAGACAAGCGCAGAACCCCGCGCTGCTCTTCGGAGGCAGTTTTTTGTTGTTTAGGTTTTTCGGAGTCGTTTGGTTTGGGCCCCGCCTCGGGAGGGAGGGAGGCTGGGTAGGCGGGGCGAGAGAGAGAGAGGGAGGGAGAGAAGGGAGGGACGTGGAACGGGCTGGAGGCGGTGTTGGCATCATCGGTGCGGCGGCCCAGCGGGCAGGAGGCGCCGGAGCCGCGGCCGCAGGTGGGAGCGGGGACCCGCGGCCGGGCGGGAGGGAGGGCGGTCGGTGCCTTGCGGGGAGCACGGCGCGCCTGGCTGGGGCGGCGGGAGGTGTCAGGGTCTCCCTCCGGATGCGGCGCTTGCCGAGCCGCGATGGCAGCAGTGCTCTGCCGTGCGCGGCTTCCCGGGCACATCGCCGGGGTTTGTCGTCGCCGCTGCCTGCCCCTGCCCGGCACCCGGCGTGGGGGGAGCAGCCCCTGCTGCAGAGCCGGAGCACGGGGGCTTCGCTGCTGCCCACTGCGCTCCCTCTTTTCCTCCTTTTACAGCGATCTGTAAAGTACCACAGATCAATAATCTTCCTCCTATGCATGTGGAAGGTGTTCCTGTTGTGTTACTTATAAAAATATAGGCAAACAAAAAACTCCCCATCTCTGTGTTCGGCGCTTTTTAAAAGCACATTTCCATTGTTGCTGAGCTCTGCTTTTCGGTAAGCTTCTATAAGCATGCCAAGTCAGGACGGAAAACAGTTCAGAGTATTAACTGTAGAGCTGCAAAACAGATGGAGAACTGCGGACAACGTGGTGGTGACTGTAATTCTCTCTCTATTGCTTCCAGGTACTTAACAACACCAAAAAATGAAAGCTTTCCCATCATGTCTCTCCATGCAGTAACGCTTGCCAGCTTCAGCAGAGCAGAAGTCTTCAAGCACCCCTGCTCTGAGAAGGTGAGGCAAGGGACACCTCTGAATGATGGCTCAGTGTGCTCGTTAGCTTGGGGGATCTTGATTCAAAAAACAGCTTTTAGTTGTCAGAGGACGTAGTAAATTATTTTTAAATGCTGGTGAAGTTAACTTGGGAAACACAGTCCCAGTATTGGAGGTGGGGGAGGAAAAAGCAGACTTCTTTTATACTAGGAAGAGGTCAAATTTTCAGTGGCGTTTTTGGTTATGGCAGTGTGTTGTGCTTTCCATGTGCTTCTGTTGTTGTTGTATTTCCTTATCACTGCTCTTTAATAGCCTTTTTTTTTTTTTTTTTTTTTGCGATTGTTGGAGGGGATAGTTATGTGGCTTTTTTTTAGTTGAAATCGGAGCATCTTGAAAGTAAATGAAAATCTTACCTGAATTCTCTGACCATTCTGATAAGAACCGAGAATGGGAGCATTTTTTTAAAAAAAAAGATAAAAATCTTAAAACCCAGCATCTTTAATAGCTATGCTTACTGATAAAGTACTTGCATTTATCCTGCTGCTGGGCACTTGGGATATTTACATCCTAAGAGGTAGAGTCTGTTAGTTGCTGAGAGTTTGTTAATTGTATTGAAAACAATTTTTTTTTTGTTTAATGAAATAATTTAAAAATAAATCCCACTTTATCCACGGATATTGACAATATGATAATTATACGTATAAAGCCTGCCTACATGCCATTTTCTCTAAAGTAGTGCAGAGGAGGAAAAAGTAGAAAACACCACCAGATACTAAAAAGAGTATTTTTTTATTCACCGGCATAATCAAATGCTAAATATTTTAAATTAGACATACTATTTTTGGGTTGAAACGTTTTTCTTCAGTTAAAAGGGAAATCCTCTGTGGGTTTTAATTTCTTCTACTTTCCGTGAGTCTGAAGGGTGTCTGGACAAGAGCTGTACTCTGAGTCACCTCACTCTTCCACGTAGGAAGTGTAGTGGTCAACAACCCAGGGTGGCTGAGGACAGCACATCTTTAACTCCCTTCTCTTGGTATGGGATCAGAGAGTGCAGGAGAGGATGAAAGGAGTCCTGGTCGTGCTTCAGTGTGCAGACATGCTCACTGATGTGGGGAGAAGGGACAACACCTTGGTTAAGTGCCTTTCAACGATGTGCATGTCGGAGCAGGGCATCCCTTTCATTTTCCTGGTTTCTGTGACATGCTCTGCCAGGTCTATGAGTGCTTGAGGCAGTGGGGAGGTGTGGGGACAAATTTTAGGTCCTCACAAGGAATTTATGAACTTAGGGAGGATACCTGTTGCTTTGCTGTCCTGAGTGTATCATAGTCTCTCGTTAGAATTGGCCCCTTAGTATCTGCACTAAGTTGCTTCTTTGGTTCAGTTTACACTGGTTTGACAGTATGGTAAATCCAGCTTTGGGGGTAGAAATACTGAACTGGAAGCAGCATGACTGCAAAAAGTGAAGTGCTGAGCTGGTATAAATCTGCTCAGGCAGTGCAAATGCATTCAAAATTTTGGTCAGCTTATACTGGCAGGCTCTTATGCCAGGTCGAGTATTATCTATCTGTGTCACCTCTCGCATTATGCTGAGTCAGTCATGTTGCTGATATGAACCACATGTGTTGTGTGCTATCAAAATAGGTGACATGACCGCACTTGCTCCCACTTGTTAGAGCTGGGAGATCAAGGAGCACATGGATCAGATGTTTGTGGAGTTGGATCCTCACAGATTTAGCTTGTGTACATCTAAATAGAACTGATGTTTCCAGGTACAGATTGGTGGTCCTTGAATTCTTTTCCACTCCATTGCTGTTGTTTTGGTAGATACACAGACATTCTATTCAGCATTTTGTCGCATTTGTGCCTCATGCACATGTTTAATCCTCCTGCTGTGGAAAGTTTCTTTTGGTCACCTGCCTTCTGGAGTGAAATGAGAGATGCAGAGCTGAGATGCCAGTTCTCTCCAGATGGTGCATGCTTCTGGGGAGATTTTCAAGCAGCCAGAAACGTAGGCAGTGGTTAGGTGACTGTTGGCAGGCCTCAGAACACTGTTCTTCCTGCTGGCGTGACTGTGAGAGTGAGGGTATCATTAGCAGAGTGCTGTTATCTTATAATCAAATTGTCTACCTCTCTGTTCTCCTTGTAGTTAAACCAAGAAAGCCTAAAGGTGGCGTTCACCGACTCAGCGTGTTCTTCAAATCCCTCCGTGAGGATCAGCTGCCTTGCTCCGACACCTCAAATCTCTGTTCTCTCAGGTAATGCCAGTTTGCTCCAAACTGCCTCCCTCTGGGGAGTTTTGCTGGTGCTTGTAGTGCTAGCAAAAGCTTTCAATGTTTGTGTGTACTAAACAAGTCTAGTTTGTTTGAAGAGGGTTCCTTGCTTATTGGCTTTGAGGGTGGTACAACAAAATACGTTATACAATTTGCAAGTATGGGTGTTTTCTGCCTTTTAATGGTAGTCTGGCCATTTTAGTTAATGCTGGCTTTTCCGTGTGAGGGTGGATCAGGTTGCCCAGAAAAGTTGTGATTGCCCTATCCCTTTAAGTGTTCCAGGTGAGGTTGGATGGGACTCCAAGCAACCTGGTCTACTGGAAGATGTCCCCAACTACAGTAGGGGAATTGGAATTAGATGATCTTTCAGGCCCCTTTCAGCCCATAAACTTTTAGGGGTTTTTTTATTATAACACTAAATGTTTTGCACAGAGGAGATGATGTTTGCAGCCCAAACTGAGGTATTCCTGTGCAATTGAAATGTCAGTAGTTACCAGAATATCTTTCTTTTCCTGAAAAGATTGAAATATATTTGTTTGAAAGTCAGCTAGTTTTAATTTTTCCATTCCGGCCATTTTACTGCCATGGCTGGCTACATTGGCAAGATGTTTCTTTGCAAGTGCAGCCAGTAAAATGTGCAGTTTTGCTGCTATTTCTGCAAGAGCTTTGTCCTGGTAAGTAGCAGGTGACTGATCCCTATTACTGACATACTCTGGCTGATTTTGACCTGGCTTTATTAGGATAGCTTTGCTAGCAGCTCTTGCATTTTAGGTTATACGTGATGTTCTCAGTTTTTTTTCACCTTTTTCTTGATGAGCAGTGGTCTTTATATGGACTTGCTGTCCATATAAACATGGGGTTTTTTTGTTTTGGTTTTGATCCCTTCATTAGTAAATTTTCTTACCTTGTAGTTTGAGTGCATACAGGCTTCCAGGTGAGAGACTCATGGAGAAGTTTATTGTTTTCCAATGAGATATGTCCAAGGAGAGCAACCTCTGGGCAAAGTCTGCAGTCTTCGAGACTTGCTGCTTTTTTCACCAGCAGTGTTTAACATTCCTCCTGGTCCTAACTAGGAGTTCTTTGTCCTGGAAATGATTCTTCTTGATTGTATCTATTCTTAGAATTTTACAACTGGCTTATCTTCACCAAAGGAGATAGTTGTTAACTTCATTGTGTTGATGTGGTCGGTGGTTTCTTCTTGAACATAGACTTTGTGTCTAATCTCTCAATTACTTGGATTATGGCAGTTCCTCTGAGGCTTTTTTTTTGTTTGTTTTGTTCAAGGTATAGGACTTCAGTTTATTCTGCAAAAGCTACTAGTTGCAGTGCACGCTTCTGTGTCCTGCTAATGTTGCTATGTCTGCCACTAAAAGCATTTTTTCTGTTTTATGTGGAACTACAGTTTTGCAGTAGATCACATAGGCCCTTGGCAGTACTTAGATTCTTTCAGAGGCATTATAACGATCTTGCTGTAACAGAGCTAAGTTTGTTATGGTTTCGTGTAAGTGTTGCCACCCGATGAATAATGGACTGAAGTTTACTTTAGCCATTTCCACTCTGACTGAACTGAAACACACAAGCACATTGACCTTGTATTACTGAGTGTATTTTTGTTACTCTTTCTGCTCTATTGATCTTCCTTATGTCTTGCTATCCTGTAATCTTCTCTTCCATTGGCAACAGGATCAGGACCTGTACCAGTAGTAGTTTTGTTATCCTGTTTTGTGGAACAGTGATGTTTTTGAGCACACTGACAATCAGTCACCATTAAAGTCTTAGCTAATTGTGTTTGGATAGCAGCAGAATACTTTACTGTTGGTTTGTTACCTAGCCTTTATCAATGATGGAATTGCTTCCTGAGTGCAGAAGGCAAGAACTTTCTTGCAGGAAGAGGCAGCATCAAGTGCTGAGGTGAATTCAGCTGTTTCCTGTCTTCTCACCTGTGTAGAAAATAATATGCATTTTATTCATGTTGTGTATTAACCTTTTCTTAGTATCGTTTCCTAACCTCTTGTTTTCTTCTATTTTCTGAACAGATGAATCTTCAAGGCCAGCAGTGATTGGACATGCTGGAAGTTTTGGATCATGCCCAGGCAGTGCTGAAGCTATCAAAGACATTCTCGTGTCTGTTTTAAATGCGTCTGGTTTGAAGCCCTCTTTGGTGTTGGAGCAGAGCACAATGCAGGAAGCTGAGCATCTGGACAGTGATGTGGAACAGTGGGAAGAAAGCAGCGCTGGGGACAGCCATGATGACAGCGACAGTGATTCTGCACATCACAGTGCTGCCTGCACACAAACAGACATTCGGTTTACAAGGCCCCGGGCATGTTGGAACAACACAGACTGTGATTCCCCCAAACCTTCTCTGGATACTTTTCCTTGTCCCCGTTATACTGATGGAGATCCTGCTGCTTCCTCCCTGAATGGTTTCACTCTTTCAAGCGCATCCCCTCTGAAGCGTGACGGCTTTACCCAGGTGACATTAACAGGAGGCACCGTCACATCCGCTGTTGTGTGTTCTGGAAAAGAATGTTATACCTCCCCTGAAAGAGACTTGGCTTTCACAAGGTTGGTTTCAGATTCAGCTGTTGGTAAAGCAGATCTAGTGAAATACCCTTATGCTATGGAGCCTGCACCTCTCAGCAACAGTGACAGCGATTCTCCCAGTGGCCTTTCCCAGTCAGAGCCAGTCAATCCAACAGGTAACTTTATAGCTGCATTTTTGTTGTAAGATCTCTGTGCTAGGAAAGACAACTGTAAATGAAGCGGGCTTTATTTATTATTGCTGGGGGAGTGGCTGGCCTGGCCTTGGGGCTATGTGTGCCTCTGTGAGATGTGCCAGCCTTGCTGGGCTGCGGGCTGGGGTCCCTGTCCTTTATCTGAGGCAGCAGAACAATCCCCTCCTGTTTAACACCTAATATTGACAGGAGCAGCCTTTCGTAGAGCGAGATGAGGCATTTTGATTTTGTTTATAAAGGGTTTTAGTGGTATCTAAGGGATTAGTTTAGGGCCCCAAAGAGGTTCAGATGGATGGAACACCTCTCCTTTGAAGACAGGCAGAGTTGGGGTTCTTCAGCTTGTAGAAGGTTCTGGGAAGACCTTGTAGAAACCTTCCAGTACTTAGAGGGAGTCTTATAAAAACTATAAAGGGCGATCAGATATTAGGAAGAAATCTTTTACAATGAGGATGCTGAGGCACTGGCACAGGTTGCCCTGGGAAGTTGTGGATGCCCCATTACTTTAAGTGTTCAAGGCCAGGTTGGATGGGATCCTGACCAACCTGGTCTAGTGAGTGATCTTTGAGCAACCTGATGTAGAGGATGGTGTCCCTGCCGATGGCAGGGGGTTTGGAACAGGGTGATATTTAAGGTCTGTTCCAACCCATACCCTTCTATGCTTCTATGATGACAGATTATAAGCTTCAGAAAAATATTTCAGTTGAGGTCTGATTTTTCTACTGGAATAAAGGCAAAGAGTAGGGAGTGTTCATCCTGCCTTTGTATTATAAAAGAATATTACAAGGGCTAGGTTTTGTTGGTTTGTTTTGATGTGGATTTTTTCTTCTCCCTTTTTTCAGTAGTAGTCCTACTGGTGACACTGCACTGACCTCCACTTCCAGTTTCTGATCCTTTCTAGCTGTTCGCCCAGAACTCCTCCAAGGTCTGAGTTGGCAGCAAGGTCTCCTACGAGCACGTGCCTTTGCAGGACTATGTGCTCTTAGTAACACCTGTGACATCTGGGGCAGGCTGTCGTCAGCAGTTAGTATGTGACGATTATGGCTGTTTCCTTCTGCTGGGTGTTGTGTTGGCTCCGTGCCTTAGAGAAGTGCCCGTCAGGGAGGAGGAAACCGCACCCAGGAGTTGGGGCTGGCTGAGGCCAGTCACACGTGCTTGGGGAGCTGGGTCTGGAAAACACAGCCCAGGCTCCCGGGGTCAGTGCGGACCGTGAGGCACGTGCGTAAGAGCAAATACATCGTGCGTGATTCGACCTTCTGGCACGAGTCGGATGTGTCACAAGCTTGTGTTGGGGTAGTAGTGCTGATGGCTCTCCAGGAAACAAAGGCAGCAAGGAATGTGGCAGCCAGGTGACTGAAGAAGAGCATCCTTGATCCTAGAAAGTACTCCTCATAGGAGGCAGGATCCTGTTAGACACTTCTCAATGTGGTATGTTCTGTCTGCCTTAGACTCAGGCCTTTTCTATACAAAGTGAAAACTTCTGCATTTCTTCATTCCTGGTTGCTTTTAACCATTTAACTCTCTCTACTGGGTAGCTTGGGTAATGAGGTCTCATTCTCTCCTGCACTTTCCAGTGCTATAAGGATGTGAAAAGTGAATAGCAAAATGAAAAAGAAGAAATAGAATGCCTAATTTGAGGGCAGGAATTACTCAGTAGCATTTCCTGACTTGCTATTCTTTTGATTGCTATCTCAGAGATAGTGATTTCCCACAGGAGAGTTGCTGAGGGATGCACAAGATTCAAGAATATTATGTCATATCACTTAAATCAGAATAAATACATTTTTTTCATTGGGATTTAATTTTTGTTTAGTGTGATTTTCTGCTGGTCCCCTGAAATTCCTACTAGGCCTTGTTCTTATGTTTGAGGCCACCAGAGAATGGCCCTTACTGAAACTCTTGAAAAGGCTCTGTCACTGATAATGGAGAGCTTGTGACTGAGTTTAGTGTTTTCTGGGGGTTTTGTTGTGGCCAGTGTGTCACTGAGTTCACAGGCTTGTTCCTGTGTTTAACCTCTATGTACATCAAGGTCACTTCCTTCTCTGGCTCTTAGGGCTCTTTCCCCAGCCCCAGCAGCCTCCAGACAGCAGTGTTCAGGAGCAGAAAGGCAACCAGATAATTTTTCTGCATCAAACGCAGAGTTGCATCCCATTGCTGGATGTGCTGGGCTTCTTCCCTGCGCTTTTTTTATATTCTTTTTACTTAAAGATGCAAGAGGCAAGCAAAGGAGAGAGCTCCCATTAGATTTCAAAATTATATTTAAGATGAATTGCATCTTATGTTTTAAAGAGAAAGGAATAATTTTCCCATTTCCTTATTTCTGCTTATTATTTAAAGTTTACAGTGTAATATTTGTTATCTTAACTGATAAGAATGTAGTCTATTATTAAGAGCTTACCTAGTAAGATGAATCATCAGGTAGGTATGAAAATAAGTTAATTAGGCCATCAAATGTGTTTTGAAAAGTCATATTGTCAGCCTTTCTGTTTTTCCTTCGTGGTAGACACAATGGAGGTATTAATAATTCTGTACAAAACTCTTCATCTGTGTTGCTACGCTCGAGTGCAGTATTGACTTTACAGCCTGATGCCATCAATGCTCAGGGCAGTGTAACATGGTTTCTCTAAGTAAGGCAATATAAATAATCCAAACTAGGCCTGAGAGTGCCCCTTAGTTGGAGAAAAGGTTTACATAAATTACGATCAGATTTTGTGGGAGCTCTTTATCCTGTCTGTGACTTTTAAACAAATTTAGGAATGGAATTTTTTTTTTTTTTTAAAATAAAAGTCATTGATTAAGCCATGTTGTTTGCAGAGGCTTTAAATGGTGTCTGTATGGTGGCCATTTGCCACCATATATCGTCTATTTTATCCTGTAAACATCATGAGAGTGAAATAGAAACTGTGTGAGTTCAAGGTCCAAGAAGAGGTAGTAAACACCAGTAAAAACCTGATATGTGCTCTGCTGTACAGGGAAAAGTTCTTATCAGGGAAAAAGAGATAAAATTTATTTCACGTACTCTTCATACTCATCAGTGGCTACCAGGAGAACAAAACTGCAGTTCTGGGAAGCCAGGAATGCTGTGGCTAAGTTGCCCGAGTTGGACATACTGCCATTCAATATGGGTTTGCATTTGGAAGCAGGAGGGAGATTTTCTCAGGGTATGGAAACATAATGGCAAAATGTTTTCCAAACTTATTATAGTCACACAATGTCTGCAGTGATATGGGGAATCTTTTAAGGCTGGTGCATCTCTCTGCATGCCTAGATAGCAGTGAGGTTTGTGTTTATTCCAGCAACTGTGAATGAGCAGAGTGCAGTGTTAGCTGGCTGTGTCACCAAGTGCAGAGCATGGCTGCCAGTCCAGCCTCAGGTTCTCTTTGTGGCTGTCCCCAGTGGCTCAGGCCATAGCTTGGCGAGAACTGGTGTGGGAGTGCAGTGGTGCTGTCACAGCACAGCATTTAAACTGTGTTTCTCTGGTAGCTGATGGTCATGCTTCAGGTTGCCAGAGTAGTTCAAATGCCAGCGTGTTTCTTACATTTTTCTCCTCCTTAGCTTCTACCACAGCCTCCAGCCTCAATGGTGTTCAGTTCTGGGAAAAAATAAGTTTGCTTTGCTTTCTGGAAGTCACCGTGCACGCATTGTGGGAGCTGCAGAGAAAGAAGTAACTAATAAAAGTTCTTGTTATACCCACAGGTCCTACTTCCTCTTTGAACATAAGTGCTATACCCTTGAATCGTTCATTGCAGGACGTCTGCATGCTTCCAGAAGATGTGGAAAAGGTGAGGATAACAAATACCATCGTCATAATGTTTTTTTACATTTTATAGTGGCAAAACCAAATGACAAGAAGTGTTTCTCAATCAAAGAACTTCCTGATAGATGTACTAATCTTTACAAATACTCTATTTTCCCTCTTCTTGCCCTTAATGGGTGAACCTACAAACATAAAATACTTATTTCATAATTTGTTTTCTACTCTTGACCCATTAATTAAATATTTTAATCATTTTAAAATAATGAAAATATATATAGGAACAATGTACACTTCTGCTTTTCATTCTATCATTTCCCCACACATTCCTTGAAAACAAACTTTAACATTAGTAACTTTAAAGTTATATTAGAATATGTTACATAGAAGTTGTTGCAGATGCATGCATATGTATGGGATTTAACTCATGCTTTTACTGTCAAAAGAGGGGGGAGAGGATGGGTTTGTTTTGTGTGTGCTTATGATGAGCATGTGAGATTTGCTGTCAAAGAATTACAGTATGAATAACAAGCACAATAATTCTAATAACTGCAGTAATTCAAGCAGTTTCTCATGGTTTCTGATAAGAGCCCCAAACAGTCTTAGGTGTGTTGCCAGATAGGCAGTCCACTCAAGCCTATAAACAGAGCTAAAGCTGTCACACATAACTCTGTGTGCTAAATGTTAATCTTTTCCAGCAGTGGAAAAGGAGGGGTTAATGGATTGCAGTGAGTAGGATTTAATATAAAAGAGCTTTAAAAATGTGTCTAGAAAAAGATTTTTTTTTTTTTGGTCGACTGTGTGCATGTGGTCCCATGTCCTGGGCCCAAGAGTTAATCATCTTTTTGCACAGCACTGGTTTTACTGGAGTAGCAAGTTCTGCATTTGATTTGAAGCTCTCAACATCCATGAGGTGCATTTCAAACAACAAAACCCACTCAATAAATCACACACCAAAACTCAACAAACTTGAACTAGCTTTTCATGTTGCTTTTTATGAAAGATGTTTCAGAAAGGAGATGATATTTCTCTGTCTGTGATGTGGGACCTAAAACAAAAGCAATTTGCTTTCAGACACCAGGGATCAGTGAGTAGATATCTGGATTGGAAACCACAGACTGAGTGTTGAGTGAGGCAAAATCTTACCAGCTGCTACTGCTGTGCGGAGATTGGGGCTGATGTGATTACAGGTTAAAAGATAGCAAGAGCTCAGTCCATTATGAGCAAGGCTGCCTTTAAAAAAACCCAACCAAACAAAACACCACAAAGCTCCAAATACTTTTATCTTGTGAAATAATCTCTTTGAACTTTAGGACTGAAAGTTAAGGTGCATGTGATATCAAGAAGTCCTGGAGTTGTAGTTGTGTGCCAGGAAGGAAATGAGTCAGATAATCTTAAAGGGGCTTTCCACTGATGTGAGTGAGAGAGAACAGAAGTGAGAAAGTTGGTGTGTCACAGCTGAGTTGGGACCACTTTGTAAAGTGAGGGAGGTATCAGTAGGCAGAGCTGAAAGCTGATAGTCATGCTGAGTACAGGAGTCCCTGTATTGTTTCATGTTTTTGCAATGCAGCTCTCTCAAATACACTCATAATTGCTTTTATCAGCAGGGCATGCTGATAGGCTGTGCTCTGCCACTAACTAGAGACCTTTTGAATCTTCAAAGTAGGAGATATCTCCCAAAAGGAAAAAAGGCTTTAAAATTATTTCTTTGCTAATGGAAAGATAGCAGACTCCTGGACTCCTAAAGTTCACTGGAAGTTGTCTCTGGAGAAACTGTGTACCACGCAAGCAATATCAATTAGTGTTGGGGGAAAGATAAAAGTCTCTCCAAACACCCACAGGGACTTGGATGCTCTCTAATGCTGAGATTAATCTTGTCTACATGTATTTGTCTGTGAGCAGTAAGAAAGCTGTGCTGTCTCTTCTGCTCCTTAAGATTTAGCTCTTCCTAAACACTGATGTCTTTCTTCATGGTTCCCATATAAGTTGAGGAGATTTCATGAATACTGATGTTGAGTGGTACAGTTTTCTGAACATAAGCCACTTTTATAAAGCTTTAATTATCCTGCACTCAAGAATCTCTAGCCTTGGATACTGCCATAGCTTTTTAGATGTAAGTTCAAGTTTGCACATGGCGGTTGAGGGGAGAGAGTATCCTGGGTATCTCTGGGTTTCCACCCAGGTGCCTGAGTACAACTATCTCTCCACGATGTATCCACTTTTGAGCTGAGACTGGTGTGGGACCTGTGCCCAGGCCATCAGCAGTAGCTCCGGTGGGGCTGTTGAGATGATCTGTTAGACCTCAGAAAGCAAGGGACACAGCAGTGATATTAGAAAAGGAGCCCCAGGTGTGTGTGTGTGTGTGTGTGTGTCTCAGTGGCCCCTTTTCCTAGAGAGTGGGTGACCAGGGCAGGCAGGATGGCAAGGGACATCACAAGGAATTGTTGTCTGTTTTGGAAATGCTACAGTGAAGCTTTGGAACAGCTACCTTTTATTTAAGGCCGTGGGAAGCCCAGGGGAGCCAGGTTCCCACTTGCTCTTACCACAGACTTTCTGTGTAGCATTGACTTGACCACGTAATCTATCTCGGTGCATGTTCCCTACTTTGCTGCCCTAACTCTTAACACATGAAAACATTTAACTAGCTCCTGTACTTCCCAGCACCTGAAGATCTACACTCCATTCACAACTTGCCACTTCTGGCCCCCTTCAGCTAGCATGTGTGCAAAACTGCTTGTACACATTGACTTGAAATTAAGTCATGTTAAATAGGTTACTTGGATGCACGCTTGCATACTAAATAATGCCGTGTAACTAGAAGACTGCATCTCTAAATTGCTTACATATGCATCAGTTAGTCATGTAATCAAGTTCATTTTTATCTAATACATGGGTAGGATAAAAGTAGATTGTATGTTGTAATTAAGGGTGAGACAATTATCTGGGCAGTTGCCTTTTGCATATAGTTTCTGAATTGGCCTTGGGGTGGTTTTTTTGAGTTTAAATGAAAGGTCAGTCAGGTGTACATTTTTATGTATAGAACTGAAAAAGTATGGGGGAAAATTATATATTTTACTTCATCTTAACTAAATATTAAATATGCTGTGTACTAATGAGTGTTCCAATCTTGTGTCCAGGAAAATGCACACTTTTTTGTCGCAGATATGATTATAGCCTCACTAGAAAAAATGAAATGTAATATCCTAAGCCAACAACAAGCAGAGTCCTGGGGTGTGGAGGAAACAAGTGGATCAGATGGCAGCTATCACACTGATTCGGAGTTATCTTCTTACCCTGGAGTGAAGAAGTCTGATTCTTCTGTTACCTCTTCAGACAGTGGTTATGAAGGCAAGTTACTTAATCTAGAAAGTAACCTTGTCTGAAAGCCTCTTTGTTTCTGTGCAAGAAAATACTAAATAAATTGGGGCATTGCTTAGAACCAAATCGTCTGTTAGTCTCTGAAGAGCTGGGTCCATTGAGGATCGTTATGCCACAAGTATTTTTCCTGTAGGTCACATACTTCCTTTTGGATGTTCACACCTATGTTAATTCTAATATTTTTTTACATTAAAATGAAAATGTAGGGTTTAAATGCCACAAGCCAAGCATGACTCTCCACAGAGCGTGCCTGTAGCTGGCTGTTTTTCTCTCTCTGCTTAAATCCTTTTTTTTTTTTTTTTTTGGATAGAATTTGCAGCTTGGCTCTTTCCTTCTGTGTTTGCTTCTGCAGTATGCAGACGAGGCCATGCAATTGGTTTGAGTGAGACTCCCCAGCATATTCATTCACATATAGTTTAAGGCAAGATAACAAATACTCCTGGCATTATAATGCTTGAGTCAGCACATGCATTTTTAAGTAGATTTTAGTCTCTTGAGTAGTACAGATTTTAGTGATAAATCATAAGTCTAAAGTCTAAATGACAACTTTTGTGGAAAAATGAATGATGTACTTGGACATGAAAAGGGGGAAGACCACTGGTAATATAAAAGATTTGGGTTTATCACTACAAGATTCTGGCTAAGAAACTGAGGGACATACTATATGACAGACTCCCAAGAACTGGTCTGCTCTGTGTGTTTATTAAAAAAATTGCTCTATAAATGCAGTCTGTGTGCTAAAGTTTTGGTAAGCGATGAAAAATGTAAACTTGATTGCAGGTACTTATAAATGCTGGAAAAATTTAACTGATCTTGTCCTTGTCCTGGACAGGCTGTACTTTGCTGCCTGTCAGCTCCCCAGTGCATCTACCATCATCACATCATGAGGTTACCAGATTTCATTGCAACAGTGACTCAGAGGATGAATATGTAATTATTGGTAAGACTTTAAAATTGTAACTGCAGAAACAGATTTATTGTTCAGTTGAATCTATTCCATTGTTTGGGAATTCTCTTCATTTAGTAGATGTTATTGTAGGAGAAATGACATGAGAAAATGGAGACAATTATGTGTGTGTAGCTCCTTATTAAAACACATGCAGAAATACTAGACTGCTGCAGGATTTCCGTTCTAGAAAAGAATATCTTTGCTGGTCTGAGAGTGTGGTGAGCTGACCCTGTCTGGACACCAGGTGACCACGAAGCCACTCTGTCACTTGCTTTCTCCACTGGAAAGGGAGAGAAAACATAACAAAAGGCTTATGGATTGGATAAGGACAGGGAGACATCACTCACCAAAAACTGTCACAAAACAGTCAACTTGGGGAAATTAATTTATTGCCAATCAAATCAGAGTAGGGTAATGAGAAATAAAATCAAATTTTAAAGCACCTTCCCCCCACCTCTCCCTTCTTCCTGGGCTAAACTTCACTTGCGATTTCTCTACCTCTTGGGGCTTCCCACACATCCTGTCAGGAGTCTGCTGCAGCATGGGCTTATTCCCTCTAGGTCACAGCCTCCTTCAGGCACCCTCCTGCCCCAGCCTGGATTCCTCCACAGGCTGCAGGTGGATCTCTGCTCCCCCATTAATCCCCATGGGCTGCAGGGGCACAGCTGCCTCACCATGGTCTGCACCAGGGGCTGCAGGGGAGTCTCTGCTCTGGCTCCTGGAGCACCTCCTGTCCCTCCTTCTGCAGTGACCTCGGTGTCTGCAGGGCTGTTCCTCATACATATTCTCACTCCTCTCTCCAGCTGCAAGTGTGCAGGGTTTCTTTTCCTCACATTTTGACTCTGTTATCCCAGAGGCACTCCCACCGTGGCTCATGGGCTCAGCCTTGGCCCGTGGTGTGTCCGTTCTGGAGCCGGCTGGCATTGCCTCTCTTGGACATGGGAGAAGCTTCTGGCAGCTTCTCACAGAAGCCACTGCTGTAGCCCCTCCTGCCACCAAAATCTTGCCGTGCAAACCCAACAGAGGGACTGAAATTATGTCTAAGGATTAAACCAAAGGAATGTGCATGAAGAAAGTGTGAAACTGGCACAACCTCAGTCAGCTACAGCAGCACTGGTTGAGAGAATTTAGGACATGGTAATTTCCTAATGGAACAGGTTGACTCGGTTTTAGGCAGCTTCTCCCTCTGCTTCAGTACTAGAGAAGAATGTCTCTGTTCTCTTATATGTGCTTTGCTTCTCTTTAGGGGATCCTGAGTTTCGTTTGGTGTGCTTCTGGTTTTTACACATACAGAAATAGAAACCCTTAAAAGTAGCCTGTGCAACATTTAACCTCTGTTTTATCTTTTCCTGATAACAAATGGATTTTTATTGTTCTCTTTGGTTTTAGAGATTTATTTTTTCCTCTCATCTTTCCCTGATCTACAAATGAAGAACAAGCTCCCAAAAGACTGCATTCTTAGTAGCAAGAGTTACTTTAAGATGTATAAATGGGAAAACATTTGTCTTGAGAGCAATAAGTGTGGCCAAAACTAATGCTAGCAATGTGAACACCTTGTTGGCATAAGCATATTGTGTCTATGTAAACATAATGAAGTGTGTCCTTTAATTGCATTCCTCTCACCTGTTACTAATGTGTTTGTAGCATTAGCTGGTATGTTTGTGATTAGTGTCTCCAAATATCTGTCAGTGTCCAAAAAAATTAACATGACCTCTCTTGGCTCTGTACATTATTTTTTATGTTGAATGACTTCTGGCTGGACCTTGACCAGCAGGCACTTAGTCTCTTCCTACCATTTTTGCTCTTGAAGGCAGGCTGATGGTGATAATAGGATGCAAAGGTATTAGGGAATATTCCTCCTCATGTCAGAGGTATGCAGAGGAGATAAGACTCCTTATGCCTGTTTTACAACTAGGGCTGAGGTTATTTCTCACACCCAGCAAGGGTGTGAAAAGATGAATATATTTGAAACTGACACTGTGGTAACACAGAAAGTATTTTTAAAATAGTGCTGAGTAACAGATGCTTTGTTTCTTAAATGGCTTGATAAAATTTTCTACTTCATCGCAGAACTTGAAGACCTTGAAAATCTGTCTGTCGGCCCTGATAAAAGGTGTGTGTCTTTACTATAATAGCTCCGTAGCACTATAGTAGCTATAGCTAGCTACTATAGCTCCGTAGCACTATAGTAGCTATAGGTAGCTAATAGCACTACCTTTTCTGCTGGAGCCGCTTTCTGGTGGTTCTTCTGGCTGGGGCGGGGAAAGATGTGGGAGTGGTAAATTGGGCCCTCTCAAGGAAGGGGAAGGAATGCTGCTTGACAGCAAATATCTCTGGTGCTTGGCTTAGCAGTGTTTCTCTAGTCTCCCCGTCTTGCTGGAGGGTGGTGTCTGGCTCTTCGAGGGCCTAGGTGTATCAAAGAAAGAGGGTAGGAATGGGAGAAAGCTTTTCAGGGATGCAGAGAAGGCAGTGGAGATGCTGATGATATGCTGCTATTTTTCACTGACAGTATTTCTTACCTTTCAGATCATCTTTGGAACCAGGCAGCAATTCTGCTGAAGCAACAGCCCAGGAATTGTGCAGAGCTTTCAGAAAGTACTGGTTGCAGACAGACTCTACAGTTCAGCTGTCTGGTTGCCTGAGCTCATCTAAGCAGAGAGTGAGTCTGATCTGAAAACAACGAGCTCTTTATTCAGTTCCCCAAATAATCAAGGTCTCACTGCAGCTGCTTCGCTGCTAGGAAAAGGAGGAAGCTACATTAAAAAAAAAAAAAAAAAAAGAAAGAAAACAAGTACAGATGAGTGCTTACAGTTTATTAATTCACTTTATCTAATTTTTTAGAAAATGCCTTTTTTCTCCAGCAATTTTCAGCACACTTAAAACGTAGTTTTAAACAATGAGGATGTGCTTTCTTCTGGGACTCTTATGAGGGAGTTTGACTGAGGGGAGACTATATGCAGGTGAAAACTGAACTTTAAAATACCAGAGTATAAAGGCAGATAAACATCTCCCATTGCATTTAACATATGTCCAGCTGATGGGCTGGTTATCTTCATGAGCTTGTCTTTCCCAATAGTCTGTGCTGAAAGAAGAGATTCCCAGAGAACTTGAGTCCAGTTTGAACCTGGCTGAAGAAATAAAGATCATATCCAAGTTAAGAGGATCTTCTGGCTGGTCCCCACCAAGATCACAGATTATATTTAATATTCATCCTTCAGTCAAGTAAGTTTTGAGGGATCTGGGCATTGTCATGTAGTATGGCATGGAGAAAGCTGATGGAAGGAGCTTGGGTGATTAACAGATCTAGTGGATGTGCAGATGATCAGTGAACAGATCTAGAGCTGGTGCATGGCACAGCCTTCTGCAGTGTCTGTCACCAGCCTCACTAGAAAACAGATGGCATCTTTTTCCCTCTGTTGACACATCCTGATTAACACAGCATGTGTAGTTTTCCATGTGATAATACACGAACTCTTTGGTGTTATGGTTGCAGTGTACTTAGCTCCTGAAAATTTCATTTTGTGACACTACCTGGAGAATATTCTTGACTTTCCCCACTTTACTGCTAATATTTTATGGATAGGTGGATATTTCAGAAAGTGGGGGGAGGCACCGTGTCATATGTCAGGAAATGTCTGTCTCACCCTGCATCAAATGCAGTTAAGTGCAGACACTAAGCAAACTGGCTATTCCATGTGTTGCTGCAGGTTCAGTGGCTTTTTCAATTGCAAATGTGGATTTCCGCTCTCGCAAATCCCATGATACTGATGCCACCTTAAAAAATGGAAAATAATTTAGTTATTTCAACAAATATTACAGAATCTCCCTTCTTCACATGGAGGAGTAAGGAGTCAGCTCCTGAGGTGGACATATTCCCTGCTGCCACTGTAGCTCCTTTGCACTTTGGAAGGATGTTAACTAACACTGTGTTTTGGGTGCTGAAAGGTCTAACTATTTGCCTCTGTGTACAGGAGAGATGCAGTGGTGGCTGCTCAAAACTTTACATGTGTTGGTTGTGGAACCCCAGTAGAAAGCAGTAAGTATTATCAAAACTGGCAAAAAAAAAAAAACCCTAATAAGTGCAATACTTGTAATTGGACTATAATCCTCACCAACAGAGATGTACCACAATTTTTAAATTATCTGAGCTAGAAGGAAAATCTCATTGTTGGATGTGCCTGCAGTAGTAAAACAGACACTGGGATCTTTCCAATGTCTGGAATTTTTCATACAATACAGAATACAGTACTTATAGATGTCCTTCTCATACACAATAAAAATTCCTAACAATGAACCACAAAACAGAAAAAAACTATACCAAAAAAAAATATCAAGCTCCCAGGCTGGAAAGTGCTGGTTTTACATAGTCCATTTGTTTATTTTAATAATTCTTTCCCTGTGCCAATTAAGACATTTCCAAAAGTCTCTAAATTTTTAGAGACTTTATGCAAACTTACAGAATCTGTGGTTTTGTTCTTTTGGAGTATCTTTTTAAAACTTTTTGTTTCTTTAGATCTTGATCACAGAATCTTGCTTGTTTTTTTGTTTAATTCCTGATACTTTGTGAGAGCTGCTTGAAAGCTCAATGGTTTACAGAACTGACAAACAGACCTGACCTAAGAAATCTTTGAAGCGGCGCTTAAATCTCGTTCTGGGTCAGCTCACAAGAACAGCGTTTGTGATGGCCTGTAAAGTATCAACAGTCTATGATGGCACATTAACTCAAGCAAATAGGAGATGCTGTAATAGCTGGGAAAAACCCCACAAACCTCTTGATGTTGAAAAAGTGTTATGCAAACATGACTCCAAAATTGGCGGAAGTATTTTTTATTGTGTATTTCACCTAGCATCTCTTTTGTGAGGAAAGCAACAGGGGTTTTTCTAAGATCTTGTGGTGATAATTATAATCAGTTGAATAAATGTGGAAATGAGGAAAGCTTTCTGTTCTAATGCTAAGTACAGACCTTGTACATATGTTTACCACAGTAATAAAACTCCCTACTTAAAAAAATAAAACAAAAAAAACCCTTTCCCTTCATTCACAGATTTATTTAGACAGACTAGGCATATAGACAAGAGTTATGTCCTATAAGTTTTTAAAATATTCACAATTTCATTGCTGTCTACCTGCAGAATATATCAGGAGACTTCGCTATTGTGACTACCTGGGGAAATACTTCTGTGACTGCTGCCACAGCTATGCCCAGTCTTCTATTCCTGCCCGAATACTTTCAAAGTGGGATTTCAAAAAATACTATGTGTGCAACTTCTCCAAACACCTACTGGACAGCATATGGCAGCACCCCATTTTCAATGTGTCGTGTATTAACAAAACCCTCTACACAAAAAGTAAAGAAATGGACAGGGTCAGGGTAAGTGTGGCTTTTTTTTATTAGGAATTTCTGGGTCTGAGACTTTCAGGAAGAAGTCCTTAGGGCAGGATGTCCTGTGTGTCTATGTGGTAAGGAGGAGGGTTGTTTTTTTCTGACTTATGCCATCACCACTTCTGGGACTTGCCCTCTTTGCCCTCAGGTGAACGGGGTAAAGAGAGGCATTTCCAACCTATGCCAGAGGTCTCCTTAGCCCTGTTGTCTTTGGGAGGTGTTTGCTTAGTGGTTTCCAGCTTTAGTTCATGTACTGGAACTCTGGAACCAAACTGGAGTTGGTCTCCTGCAGTAAATATTTATGTCTTCCTGGCTTTTGGCTGTTGGAAAGTTCTGTAATTTTTGAATGACTGCTTAATTTTGTGGGCCATTAGGGGAAACACCATTGGCTTATGTAAGAGCTGTACCTGTTACAGCTTCAGGAAGAGTGTTCTGCTGAAGATTACAAGAAGGCATGTGTTCCCTTCTTGGCTGAGGAGACACTTAGCTGTTCTTACACAGGTGTGGGTCTAACATGCATCAAGACCTGCAGCCATTTTTGGCATTAGAATTTGCTTCACTTGTCAGGGAATAAAAATAGTCTTTGCCTGCCTTTGGCTTTCATGCATTAGAAAATTCATTTGTTTAATTCTAGGCTAAGTGTAAACTTCCTTTTTTTAGGTGTGGTTTGGTCAAGGGTTGCTGACTCAAATAGTGGTGTTCCTTACTTTTGAATATATAAATGCAATGCTTTTAAATTAAAAATGGTTTTGTTTTTCTCCTCTGTCTTTTAGGAGGTGCAAGAGCAGCTTTTTCATTTAAAAAAGCTTTTGAAAACCTGCAGGTTTGCTGAAAGGTATGGACTGTGGTTATGCATGAAAAATTGCTTAGTAAAATGTACGTGAGGTGCTTATAGAGCCTTCTTCTCTAGAGACATTTGGATGCGGTTTTAAATAAGTTGATATGATCATTAGGGAACTCTAATAACAAAACTGCCTTCTATTGCACTGCAAATTTTGAGTGAAGTATGGGTTTTATGTGGTAGCTATTTCTTCTAATATAGTTTGGTTTTAAATGTTGAATGCTTTTAGTTAGGTGTGTATTTTTTCCTGTTTAGTCTCTCTTAAAAGGTCATTTACTCATTCTTAAAAGGTCAAAGATAGTTATCTCTCTGAGGATATTTGTCTTTAAAAAATATGTTGGCTCTTTTTTTAATTAACGAGTGTGTTCCTTGAGCATTTAAAGATTTCTTCCAGAAATCTGTCATAATGCTCAATTCAGTTTATTCTATAAAAATATTGTAATGAAAGTAGTAGTAACCAAAAGTGATAAAGACCAAAATATGACCTTACTTGTTGCTAAAAGTGAAAGATTTTTGGTGCTCACATGTCCAAACTATGGGCATAAATAATACATAGACATGTGAATAATAAGACCATCACTGCAGAATTGCTGACCTTTTTAAGAACAGGCATAAACAAAATAAAATTTAAAAGTAAGTTCTGTTTTCTCTTTGACACAGACCTCCTCTTTTGCATCAGTTACATGTTGTTCACTAAAATCAAACAGAAATGTGTTTTTGTCTCTCCTCTGTTAAACTCCCTGTGATTCATTACCGAACTAAGTATAAGGGTTATCACTGCACCTCTATCTGCATCAGTGATAGTTTAAAAGCAATAGCATTATTTCCAGTGTTCACCTACTCAGCACAAGCACAGTTTCACTCAGTAGTGACCTGTGCAGGATAAAACCCCTCAAAGTCCTCTTTGCAAAGAAAATAAATAAACCTAGCTTATTATATTAGATACTATGTGGGATTTTATCTACTGTTCCTGAGGTAGGAGAGAACCCTTTACACATTATTTAAGGATTGCAGGGGTAACTGTGTATGGCAATTCCAAAGCCTGAGGAATGCATGTTTAAAGCAGATAGTTTATTCTAAATTGCAAACCTTCCACTTTTTATTAAAGTGATCTCAGACTGGGAGGGGAGGTAGGATATAGCATGAACTTGCCTTGTATAATCCCTGTGTGACTAGAGAAGTGAAAGAGGCTTATTCTGGAAATACACTTGAGAAACAACTTTTTGTAACTTGAATTGGCTTTTATTTCTCTTTGCAGTGTACTGAAAGAATTTGAACAGGTCCCCAGCCATCTGACAGAGGAGCTGCATCTTTTCTCACTGGATGATCTGGTGAAGATCAAACGAGGGCAGTTACTGCCCCTTCTTAAAGATATTCTGAAGAGCTCCACCTCTCATGTAGATGGCTGTGAGGTAAGGAAAAAACAGGGCTTTTAGTGTCCTTACAGCTGCTACTGTAAGGAAATATCCCTGCTGCCTTTCCCAGGTAATTTTTTTCTTAGATTTAAATTCAACCTTTTTGCTCTCACTATAGCTCTGTCAAGCAAAGGGGTTTATCTGTGAATTCTGTCAGAGCGCAGACCTGCTCTTTCCATATCAGACTGCCAAATGTAAAAGGTGCACAGGTATGTTCCAGACTGAATGTTTTTCTCTCTTTCTTGGGGCAATTTTGGTGTATAAAACCATTTAGAGTTATTTTAAACATTGTGAACTAGCTTCACTGAAAGCATGCATATTTGAAAACTTGCATGTGCATTTGGAAACCATGGACAGCGTGTATCTTTGAAAACCAGCCTGTGGCAGCTGTTTTGTATCAGTGAATTCAGAGAGCAAAACCAGGGATTTGCCTGGCTGTGGTTATGCTTGCAGGGGGAGGCTATTTTTTGGGTCTAGGCACAAGAGAACTGTTTTATCAGATCTTGCCAGCATTCGTTGTAAATTATTACAATGGTGGTTGTTGTCCTGGCCTTGCACTGCTTCTGTTTATTTTTGTACTGATATGTACATGATAGAACATCATTCAAGGATGTTCTATCATAGCTATTGATTCTCTTTTTTTTTAAAATTCTGCTCTTTTTCTTTTTCTCTGAATGCTACTCTGTATGTATAAACAGAGTGCAAAACTTGCTTTCACAAAGCATGCTTCAAGGCTGGAGGCTGCCCCAAATGTCTGCGGATCTCAGCTCGGAGGACGCTTTCAGAAACTCCCTCACTGATGCCTCAGTGAAACTGAGTTCCTCTGACTGCTGACTTTAGAAGATGCGCAGAGCCAAATCTTCAGGTGCATGACTAAGTGTTAAATAATGTTGTTTTAGACATTACTGTTTTTAATGCATGTCTCCTTTATGGGGGGGCAAAATAAAAAAAAAAAATTGAAAAACAAGTGTCAACTTTATTATCCTCATTGAAAATTCACCCTAAAGGAGTTTCATCTTAACTGATGACAGACTGAATGTTAATTTTTTGGGCAGCCTTTTGTTGCTATGTTTTGTCCTTGTGTGTAAGATTTTTATACTATATTTTTTCATCTAAAAATGATTCATCTCTGTAATTCTGCAGATAATGTATAGATAGTAAGTGAGCGTTGGAAGTCCTTGCCTGTGTTTGATTTTGGAAATGGGAGGAAAAGTGGTAAAGTACAAAATTATTCTCTGAAAAGCTCTACAATAAATAGAAAAGACCTGTCTGTAAGTTTTAGGCAGATGCTAATCTGAAATTATGGCAAATGCTTATTGTGAACCAGTGGATTTTAAGTTTCTTTTAAACACATCTGTGCAACTGCTTGTGGTGGGTTGACTTGGCCTGCTGCTAGGTGCTCTTCACACTTCACCCAGCTGCTCCCTCACCCCATTCCTCAAGAGGACAGAGGGAGAAAATAAGATGGAAGAGCTCACAGGTTGAGATACAGACAGGGAGATCACTTGCTAACTACTGTCATGGGTGAAAAAAACCTCTGAATTGGGGAAAACTAAATGTATTGTAAATTAGAAACTGAGTAGGGTGGTGAAAAGCAAGGATTAAAGCAGTCATTTTCCCTTACCTGACCCACCCATTTTCCAGGCTGAATTTCTCTTCTTCATTCCCAATTTTTCTACCTTATAGCCTGCCCCAAGTGGTGCAAGGCAAGTGGGGAATTGGGGTTGCTGTCAGTCTGTAACTGCTCCTTTCTTCTGCTCCTGCCTTCTGACACTTTCCCCTGCTCCTGTGTGGATCCTTCCCATGGGCTGCAATCTTTCAGGATAAACCTGCCCCTGTACAGGCTCTCCAGGAAGATGTAGTTCCTTCAGGAAATATTCATGTGCTCCAGTGGGGTCCTTTCTATGAACTGCAGGGGAATCTGTGGTCTGATGCCTCAAGCACCTCTTCCTCCTTTTTTTTTCACTGACCTTGGTGTTTTTGCTGCTGTTTCTCATGCTCTTTCTTAAATACATTTTCTTAGCAGTATCAGCATCTTGGCTGAGGTGCTCAGCCATGCTCTGCTGTGTGTCCATCAGAGCTGGCAGGAAGCAGTTGTGTCCGGCATGGGGCAGTCCTGGCCTCGTGACACACAGGCCACCATGCAGTCACCCAGTGCCAGCATCTTGCCACCTCCACCAACTACTCCACTCCAGAAGTTTCTTTCCAGAACACTTAGAAACATGAGGAGAGACAGTGAGTGATCAGGAGAGTTGTTCCTGTTTAAATCCACCTTCACACTTGCAGATGGAGTCTTCGCCTGAAGGTGAAGTGCTGGAAATTGAAAGCTGCTTTCTTTCCCTGCCTGGTTTGTTACTTCTAATGAAGCCCTTGCCTTTAGAAAGGTAGAGCAGCTGCTCGAACCTGTAAAACCATTTTTCTGTTTGTGCTATGAAGTACCAATGAACAGAGAAATCCCAGGACCTGAAAGTACATCTCAGCGTTCTGATCTCTCCAGTGGGGTGCTGTTAGTATTTTGAATTTTTTGTTCTCATTTTGTGCATTTTTTCTTCCTCTCCTCATATGCTTGCTCTATGTTTTAGCAAGGAAAGGATCTGTTACCTGGGACTGTGTAAGTTCACCTCCACATTAATGTTCACCATGCTACTACTAAGCTCACTAACGCTTCCACTGATCTATTTTTTCTGTGATCAAGAACAGCTTACCTACATACTGCTCTGAAGCAAGATTAGCATCTCTTACACAAGATCACCAATTCAGGGTAAGATGTGGTGAGAAAGAGCCTACTTATGCAGCTGACTGTATTTAATATTATGCAAGAGTAAATTCTCATTTAAGTTGGTTACACGACTAACTGAATCACATGAAAGGCTTTGCTGCAGGGATTTAGTGCTTACGAAGGAGTAGAGGTGAATGATCTTTCTGTGGGATAACCTGCAGGGCAGCTGAACATGTCTTTTTCACTATTCATTAATTTAGAAGAGCTGATCTGCTGTGCTTTTCATGAAAGTTCAAGTCTTACTAAGCAGTAGCAGTAGACAGAAGGGGGAGTGTCAGACAACAAGTTTTGTACATCAAGTGTTGATCCTTCACATCCGCTCAGCTCAGTCCTGGTCTCCATAGAGCCGGTACAGCTTATCCTCACTAATTATTGCTACGTACCACAACACAGGCTGCAGCAAGAGCAGATCCTCAAGGAGTCTGTAAAGCTGGAGAATGGAAGGCCTGAGAGTATCAACATGCTTATAGTCCAAGTAAGACTGGTTTAAATGTTCCACTGCTGAAGCTGAAGTAAGAAGGACTAAGTTGTGAGATGCCAGCAGGTTGGTCCCAAGTTGAAAGGAATAACAGAGGTGACTGTTTTCTGTGTTTGAGGGGATACTGCTCTTGATTGTTGTGTCTGGAGGAGGATCATACCACACCCACATTCTTGTGTGCTGGTGTCAGCACAGGATGGCACAGGAACATCCTGAGGCTGTTCACCCTGAACCTCTTCTCAGGTGAGAAGCGAGGCATGGGTTACTAGACCTGTAGACATGAGGTTTTCTCAGTGTCTTTTATCAGCTGTTATCCTAGGATAGCATAAAGCAGCCATCATGAAACTGAAAGCATGCATTATCTTTCTGTATTGGGTGATCAAGTGGCTTGGACAGAAAGGGATGACTTCTGTGTGACAAACCCTCTGAATGTCTTTAGGGTGTAGCCAAGTTCTTTGAATCCAGTATTGAGGCTCTTTAAGCTTCTCCGATGAATACCATGCTGTTCCTGAGCATATCTCTGTGGGTAAGTACTGAATTTGGTCACTTCTGAGGCTATTCCAGATGATAAGGCAGATCCAAGACAAGAATTTTTATAAGAAACAGAAAAGTTTTCACTGGCTACAGTGAACTTTGCAGAATGTAAAATCCTACAGTCCTTACATGTGTAAGCTCTGAATTCTTTGATAGGAGCAGACATAAAAGGGTTAGGAGAACTTGACAAGGAGTTGAGCCAGTTCAAAATAAGCTGCCTGCTACCTAGAAAACTGAAGACAGTTACAAGAGACCTGACTCTTTAGCTATGGAAAGGGAATTGTCACACTAGTCTGTTTGCCTGAGCAAGGACAACCAGAGCTGATTCTTTCCTGTGAGTTTTTATGTTGCCATGGGGATACAACAGGAGCACTGCTGAGGACACTACTGGAGGAGCACTCTCAGGGGCTTTGGAGGCAGAAGAACCTATTCCTAGCTAGCTGGCTGCCTCACTTTAGAGGCAGAATTCATGTAAAGGTAGTATTATTAGTAATTTCCATAGGAACAAGGTTTCAAAGGAACACAGTGCCAACATTGCACTCTTGCAGTTACTGATTTTACCTGCTTTCCCAGTAGTTATTTGTTGATACTGATTTGTTGTGTTTTCCTTCCTAGTTTCCGTTGTGAATTTTCTGGAGGTGGAAGCGCTTTGCTAAGGCTTTGCGCCGTGCAATGAAGCCAGGATTTTTCATGATGCATCATAGAGCTATTACTGTAAACAGTAGAATAATACTAATTATCAGGTGTAGTATGGTCTCACAAATACAGGTCTTGTTGCAACTGTAAGCAAGTATGTCAAGTACTTAAACAGTTTTATGGGTCTCTATAATTCCAGGGATGTCTGTCACACCCATCAATGGCCAGGATCCAATGAAAAATGCTGAACTCAGTATTAAGCAGGAACTGAGTAAGAAAAAATGCAGTCTTCTGAAGGCCTTATTTCAATGGTCCTTTCTAGTGAAAATTATTTTGTTGCCTGGAGGTCTTCTCCTCAGGCCGAGAATTGCCCTAGTCAGAGCATCTTGGTTCCAGTTTCCTGCCAGAATCTGCCTGTGATTAAGAAATGGCGAAGTCAGCTTGAATGATGGGCAGATGCTTGCTCAAGAGAGCCCAGGGAACAGGGCAGAATGCTTGTGGAGCATGACAAAAAAGCTGACATTAATTTTATTCAAGTGCCTGTCTTGTCCTGGCACTGTGTTGCTGATGGTGTGAACAGTGCAGTGTCTGGGTGCTCATGGAGCTGTTTGGAGAGTTGTAGGAGTTGAGCTGGACAGATTTTTGACAGCTGCTCCCACTCTCTCCATGTCACTTATCTGAAATTATCTAACTCACTTTACTTCCCTAAGCAGCAGCAGCAGTTCCTCCTGGATTCCTTTCTCTGCTATTTTGGTCAAGGCATTTCCATAGAGGCAAAATGAAACAGAGATAAATCCCAAATGTTACTAACCCCTCTTCTCCTAGGAGTGCTTGTTTGATTCAGTTTTTAAACCATTTTTGCCTCTCTACAGCCCAGATGAATGTCTTTATGACAAAACAAATAATAAAATAGTTTTGCTATTCCATAAGCTAAGAATGATACTAAGGAAGATGTTTGGGGAACAAAAAAAAAAAAAAAAAGAAGAGCAGCAAATCCATTGAGGTGTTGCCAGCCTGAAGAGATGAAGAAGAGCTGGCAGGTCCTTAGGAAGACCGCCTGCTGCCTTAGGAGACAGCACTGAGAAGCATTTTCTGGAAGAAAGAGATCAGAGCACTTTGCAAAATCAGAAGTAATGTGGTGTTGTGGCCACTTCAAAGCAAGTCAGTGACTGCCAAAATGCTGCTGTTGTGCATCAGGAAGCATGATGTCGGAAAGGAGAATTTCTGTGCCTCACCTGGGAGCCATTGTACTGTGCTCTCATCTCTGTCCAAGGGTTACTGTGAATCAAGCTTCCCTTCCCTGAGTTCTCAGCAGGTGAAACTAACAGCTGGAATGGTTTTACTGGAATAGGATATGTTTTTAGGCCTCCTATGCATTTCATGAATGAGGCAAAAGAATGTATTAGTTTATGTCTTAGCACAGAGGATATATCCATGCTTCTATATCAGAGGATTTCCTAAAAGCTAACTTTGACCGTAGTAATACCTAGCTGCAATTGCAATGTTCTTCTCACAGGAAAATACACAGAATTTTCCTGTGTCAGCACGGCACTAAGCACAGCCAGCCTGTTGTGCTTTGTCACACTAGAAAAAATATTTGTGGTCTCTGACTGAAACAGAGCCACAGGGCTGCTTAGAAATGTAACAAAAGATTGAGAAGCCACTGAAGTAGAAAAATATGGTGGGATGAGATCACATGTAATTAGAGAAAAGTGTGGATAGCAAAATGCAGTTGAGCTGAGGCTTAAACAGCCCTGAGGAAGCTGATGGTACAAATGGAAGCACATCCCAGATGTAGACCAGCAGACTAAGCAGAGGAGTATCTCTAACCCTGACAGACATGGCAGTGATGGACACAGATTTCCTCAGGAAGAATGAAATGCACAGAGAAGGCTGAAGAGGCCCCGTCCCTTCCCTACAGTGAAGAAAAATTGGATTAATTTTCATCAATGTATTAGTCAAGATGTTAACAGCACAACTCATCAACTGTCCCTCTCAAGAGTGTGCTCAACAAAGAGGTCTGGTTGCCCTTCTAAGTGCCCTCAAAGCCACCTGGCTTACTCTGCTTGTTGAATAGCATTGCATCTACTGTAGGGCTCCTTCCATAGGTCCCAGAAGTCAGGGACAAGGCCACTGCCAGAGCTGGGCAAGCTGGATTCCCCTAAACTTGATCCCCAGGATTTCTGAATCTGACAGTCTGATGGGAAAGCAGAAATAGCTACCAGCATATCCCACACACTTCCTATTTCAAAACTGCATTCTGGCTACTTAACACATGTGCTTCCCCTTTCACACAGCAAATGTGCAAAACTGCTTCTCCAGCAGGTGCTGGCTGCTGATGGCCAAGATGCTTCCCTGAGTCAATCTTCCAGTTACTCCAGCCAGGAGATGGGGAAATCCACAAACTGCCCATCTACTGAATTCTGATCTGGCCTTTGATGCTGGGTCCAGGGCCTGTCTCCATGGTAGTCTTGTCTCAGCACTGTGCTGAGTGCTCACCAAAGGAATATGATGACATTACTCTCATATTTTCCCAGCACTTTTCCTTACATTTTTGTCTTTGCAGACCTCTTTTCCACAGGAAAACTCTCCAGGCCATTCTACCCTATCCTTTCCTCTCCAGGTTTCTGCAGACATAGCATTCTCTCCTACCTTCCCGGGGTTCTTAGCTTTCACAGCCACACCTTTTCGCCCTAGCATTTTCTCCCTCTTCTTCTGGCATCTGCCACCACTGGTTGTCTGGAGCCTTCAGCAATCCTTCCTTCTCACCTTGCCTGCCCAGAAGGTGCACCTCGGTCCCTGCAGCTTATTGCCTCTAGCCACTGTCTCTCCTGGGCACTCATCTCAGGCCCAAGTACTCTCCTGCTCTCCTTTCGTGTTCCACGTCCGCACAGGCAACCCAAAGAACTCTCATTTTCCAGCACATATCACATGAATTAGCCTTTGACTATTACAAAGAGTCTTCACTTTCTCCGTGATTGAAATCCCTACCACTCTCTCCTGGGTACATTTTCACCACTCATCCTTTCTTCCCACTTGACCTGCCAGTCAAGCCTGAAACACATGTCAGCAACTAAACTATGACTCTGTTTCCCAATGACCCTTGCTCACCTACATGGCTTCCTAGTCCAAGGAATTCAGCATTCCAGTCAAGCTTAGAGGAAAAAACGTTTCTGATACTGTAAGACTGATCTCACACTTTTTTTTCCCCACTTCCTGTTGGTGACAGAACACAAGCATATGCTTTTGTCTGAGACAAAAAAAACCTGACCGTAAATCCTCAGACTTCATAATCTAGGAGGTCACAAGCACTCTAGATTTACAAATGTCATTTACCAGGCATCATGAAAAAATGACACTTCTTTTGTCTTCAGAGCTGGGCTGTGACCACGTGGCCCACAGTATTGGACTGTCCTTAGGGTGCTGTTTGCCAAACCAAGCAATCCTTAGGTGTTGTCAGTCTTTTATATGCACCAGATCTTACCAGGAAAACAAATACTGAAACCATGCCAGTGCCTAAGGGCAGATTTCTCAAACAAGGTCTACCATCCACATTTGACAGCAGATGGCATAAAACCTACCTGCTGGTCTTGTCACTCTGCTGTGCTACAGCTCATTTCATGCACTTTCATGCACAGGGGCAGAGGACAGCTGGTGTTTGCTGTTAACTTGTCCTGTCTGACCAAGGGTGTGTGCAAAACCTTGTCCAAAGAAAAGATGGCTTATGGCTACACAGCACTTCTTTTTAGAGTTCTACCAGAATTGGGGGAAGGAAGAACGAGATGGATGTTGCTGACACTGAATCATTTCTGTTTCTACCCAGTGAAATAAGATGACCTATGAATTTCCTGATTTTTGCAAAAAAAAAAAAGGATTGCCCCCTCCCTCCTCTCTGCTAATCAGAACGAAGCCAGCAGGGGGAGTGGATCAACCCCCTACATTTGTACTGTGATATGCAGTGCTGCAGCATTTGACACCTGTGAGTCACAGAGCGAGAAAGAGGTCGCAGTATCATGCAGGAAGTCAGGGCTGAGGGTCCCACTCAAGCAAGAGGCTCTGGCATGGCCTATCACCCACTGTGTGATAGTTCATGCACTGAGGCTGCAGGAAATAGTGGAATTTGTACATCAGCTGGAGCTTCTAGTTACCTGTGAGGGTTGTAAGTTGCTTGTAGAAACCCCAGGTGGCCAGTCAGGTATGTACCTGCAGGTTGATATGTCCTTATGTCTGGTTCTGGGCTTCTCATCCACAGGCAACTCTACACTGAAAAATAAGACATCCCTTAAATTTTACACCCCGTGCACTGCCCAAGGACTGTGTCCTAAGCCAAAATGAGGGGCAGAAAAGGAATGAAGAGGTGTGTGTTTCATGTGTTGATCAGAAAGATGTGCCTTGACTTCCAAAGGGATTTGGCACAGGTCACAGGCAGGAAGAATGAGGAAAGCAGTGACTTGTATCTGTTCACCTCCCTTCCCACCAGTGTCAATCAATGAAGCAGAAACCTCAGTTTCCCTCTCACCGTGAGAGCTGGAAGATGCTTCCTTGTCTGGACTCCAGGAGACAGTGTAGGTGGCACAGGAAATGGGGCTGTTGCAGGTGACAGAAACAGCCAAGTGTGCTGAGTGCAGTGAGAAGACAGAACAGGGAGCAGATAGGACTGAAAAGAAGATGTTCAGAACAGCAGGAGCAAGTCTGTGGGCAGTTTTGTAAATGTGATGAGGCAACAGCCCGGTGCTGTTAAGCACAGATGGTTGCAGTTTTTTCTGTTGTAAGCTCCACTTCATTCCCCCAACACACACATCTTTCCTGTGCTTACCTAACACACAACTGGGCTGCAGCAAATGGTTGTTTCCTGCGAGGAGGACACACTCCAGAACGGACTGGGAAGCCACATGCGTGCTCCAGCTGGTCCAGTGACCAGCCCTGGGTGTTGGCCTAGAAACCTGTCTGTGTTTACAAGTACAAAATGCCACAGGTGTAGCAACACAACCAAGGAATGCAGTACATAGTCCTCAATCACTGGCTTTTCCTCTGAAAGCAATGGGAGAGGACATGCTGCAGCTATTAACTGTGGCCCAAATTCACCCTGCTGGCTCTGCAAAATCAGTGCATGGGTGTGTGCCACTCACAGCTACCTCACCTCAACATGCAAAGGCAAGAGCTCTCGGGGTGTCCTGCCACACCATCCTTATTACCTGCACCCCCACAGCTCCTTCCAGCTGACCAGAGCCGTGAATTGAGAAAGGATTTGCAATAAAAAGCTTCCTTCCCCTCTCTACCTGCTGGTCTGTACAGGTATGTCTGCACACATGTCCTTTTACATGCATGCACACACAGGTGCACACACAGAGACACGTGTTTAAAGGAGCAGGGCCCAGTGCAATACCATCAAGAAATGCCAATTTTAGCTTTGACTAAAATACATCTTGTCTCAAATCAGGCCACATCTGAGAAGCAAGAATGCTGTGTATCACCCAGTAGTAAGTAATTTCCACATTATCTAAACATGATGTGAAGTCAGAATTACATTTTTAGTGATCTCCTGATAAAAAAAGAAAAAACTTTTAACAAAACTTGGTCATCTGCCTCTAGAGTACACAATTTCAAAATCCTGCATTAGTGGGAACATCAAACTGAGGTCCCCAGCACAAACTGGCTGTAATTTTAATCTTTTCTACTCTTCTGGTTGAGGAACTGTGTAAGGATGAGTTCTTTATGTAGGCCATCACATGCAAAATATGATGCCTATGGTCCAGCATGTAGGTCAGATGCCTTAAGTTACTTTACACTGCAATAAATACTGCTAGTAAAATGCTCAAGTGTAGTTTCAGGGGATGGACACTAGCTTTACATTTAAAGGTGGAAATGGGTGAGTTGGAGAAAGGTCTGGATGAAGAGGAAGGCCAATGAGGTTTGAAAGCTTTCACAGAGGAGATGAGAGAAGCATTAGTGGTGAACTGAAGAGCTGTGTATTTCCAAGCAGCAGCTTTGATCATAATTTTCATGTCACTCCTCCACAGAAACTTCTGAATGTGACTTGCTCCGCATGCAAGGTAAGAGAGACTCTAGGCGAGTCAAACAGCTTAAATCTCTGCGAATCTGTGATTCAATGTCACTATCTCGTCACACCACGCTAGATAATGTGGTATGAAATTTAAAAAACCGACTCCAGTCTCACAAAGCACCCTAACCGGACGGGACAAGTCCCACTAGAGGGGGCTGGTTGCACACAGCTCCGGCGGGTTCCGGCGCCGCGGGACGCGGCACAGGGACGGCGGGGACAGCCCCGGCTCCGCAAACACGCCTCGGTGTAGCTCGGGCCACACAAACTGCAAATCCTGCCAGAACCAGGGGCAGAACCGAGACTGCTGGCCTCAGCGGTGTTGTACCACCGTGTTCGTGCTGCTCTCCGTTCCTGAGGTGCGTCTGCAGAGCCACACCAGGAGAGAGATGAGCGAAGGCTCGTCCCGCGGAAGCGATGCCCGCACCCCCCAGCAACTCTAGGGGCTGCAAGACACAGCTGCACCATGTGTTCGCATCCAGCTTGGCACCTTCTCATTTCCCCAAGCTTGCCCACTTCTATTCCTATATTAACTCCTTGTATTATTCACACACTGAATAATACAGAAAGACACA
Organism: Picathartes gymnocephalus; assembly: GCA_013390045.1. NCBI lineage: Eukaryota > Metazoa > Chordata > Aves > Passeriformes > Picathartidae > Picathartes > Picathartes gymnocephalus. The sequence goes on along the minus strand of WEKY01028470.1, from coordinate 5,868 downwards.
CTGAATGCCAACTCTGTCTGCTGCTGCCACGTGAGCAATGCAGAGTACATCCCTCTGCCCCTGGAGCCTGGCATAGAGGCTGGGAGTGTGGGCCAGAAAGCCTGAATGCGTTTGGAGCTCTTTCAGTCTGGAGACACTTCCTATTAATTAATCCTGGAAAGCTTTACAGCATTTCTAAAACAATGGAAGAAAAATTTTAAAGTTATCCCTAGTGCAGTTCAGTGTTAGCGAACATTTTTTCTCTGGAAGACACAGGACTACTGTTCCTTAAAGGCGTATCTGCTCGGGCAGGAACTGACATGGTGGTTCCTCCCTGTGCCTGGCGCAGCCCAAACTCTCACTTAGAAGCCAGAGACTGAAGCAGTGCTGCACTTGAGATACTCTTACTACTACTACTACTACTACTACTACTGCTACTGCTACTTCTACTACTACTACTACTACTACTACTGCTGCTACTACTACTACTAGTACTGCTGCTGCTGCTACTACTACTACTACTACTACTACTACTACAGCAGCATGGAAGACAACATCATTGCAGCTCACAGCTCCTTCTCTGCCAGCCAGCTCCAAGCCCAGAGCACAGAAGGTCACATGTCTGTGTTTATCTATGCCTGCATGCCCCCTTGCAGAAGCACCTGCTGTACTCTGTACTCTGCACTGTACTCTGCAGTGAAGAGTTCATTTCCCTCACCATGAGCAGCCAGCAACAGGCGAGACAAAGCCAAAGGTCACTGTTAATTTTACTGGGCATTTTGCTAGTTTCTGGATTATTTTGAATTTCAGCCATGGGTTCTTCAGCATTCACAAATCTTCTGGAATGACATCAATCCCAAACAACTTTAAAGGAAAATTTTCTGTTCTTTCTGTATCATGGTGCTTTTCTTTTCCTGTTCCTCTCAAAATCATGGAGTGGTTGTTCAGACGGCCTGTTCCATGGTAGGCATTGAAACTGCTGTGGAGTTTCAATACTAGACATTCTCCTCTGTATGTGAAGCTTTAACACTTAGCCAATGGCAATCTTCATGTAAGTGACACACTTCCCTGTTTTCTGTGTTTGAATAATCCTTATCATCATTTGCAAAAGCTCCTTCATATTTTCTCTCTTCACTGTAATGCCCATGAGTTCTACTAAAACTCTGAATTCCCTCTTGCAGTTCTCTTTCTGCTACATCATTTTCTGCTTCTGCATTTAAATGTCTCTAATTTCACTCCCAGTTCCCACTGCTGTCTATCCCTATTTCTGGCAGCCTCTAGCTGGGTGCTTGTACTGAGATTAATGATCCCAGTGAAAATCCCAGCAGAAACAAGCAGTTGAGTTTTTTCCTATGATTAGTACGGCAAGTGGAGAAAGTCATAAAGTTACTTCCATCCTTCAGCTCCACAGAAACAGGATTTCAGGTGTGTTAGCTTCGCTGCATCCTTGGCTTGGCCTTTGTCCACAGGCACCTAAATTCTCCTTGCAGTTCCTCCAAGCACTTGAAGACTCACTGCTGCACACACAGGTGGGTTAGTGATCTATGGGAACCACACAAGGACAACACTGAGTTCACTCGAGATTGAGGAGGAGGAGGGGAGAAGGGAAACCGTGTCTGCACAACTGAGCAGAGGTTGGGGCACTCACCAGGAAGTGAAAAACATTCCTTCTTCGGCTGAGGCTGAGGTGGTTTCACTCCTTGTAACCATAGCGAAGCAGAGCTCACCAGCCACAGGTCAGTAAGAATAAAGTGATACGTGGTGGAAAGCAGAAGGGGGGTTGGGGAGAGAAAGGGAGGCTACAACAGCTACATAGCTGTCATCAGGCCTGCAGGATTTGTGGGGCCAGAGAGAGAGGGCAGCAGAAGGCTCATGCCTTTGTGGCCCAATTCTTATACAATCAGGACGCCCATGTGTAGAGCTCTGTCCTTGATGTACTGATGCAATTTATTGAGCAATTATTTTGGGACAAATACTGTGTTTCCATTGCTGGGACAGAGGTGTACATCTGTACATAGGAGTACTTGGATACAAGGAAGACCTGTGTCATCAGTTTTTCATCTCCCCCTTAGCTTTTCCCTCTTCTGTCTCAGAGTCCCACCTGCCTTTTTAGTGCTGTGTATCCAGCATTTGTGAAAAACCATTTACAGACTTTCCAACCTCAAGTCAGACAATATTGACTTCTAAGACCATTTACATTATTGACAATCTAGACACACAACCAAGGCACTTCCAGCTGAAGGTTATGAAAGCACCAGGCTTGGGCTAGTCCCATAGGGCCATACTGGGAAGTCCCTTTCTCCTGTTCAGTCCAAGTTGTAGCTGCGGGTGTTCCACGGTCAGGGAAGACTCAGGCACTGGCTTCAGTGCATCAGGGCCCAGAGTCTGTTACAGACCTATGGTATAAATCCTTCAATATAGAAAAAGCTTGCCTTGGAATGGGTAAAATTACAGTGTTACAGAGATCAGAACAAGACCCTTCCACTGTAGCAGCGAAGAAATGCTGGATTTTTGTCATTTAGCCAAAAGATATGAAAATCTATCACACATAATAATTCTTTATCTGTCCTGCTAAGTGAATTATAATAAAATAAGAGGGGGTTGATTTTTTAAAATTAAAAAGGCAGTTCAGTTTCACCGTATTGGATATTGTGTCACTTGTACGGATACTATGTGGGAAACAACAGGAAGAACCAACTAAGCCCTTACTGAGCAGTAAGTTGTTTAAGAACAGATCCCTGTTCTGTTGCAGGCTTTCTTCATCATCAAGGCACTTAGGCAATGTGCTTTTGTTTGTTAGGTCTTAGTGTTTAGAAAAACATCAGACATTTCAGATTTGGGGACTGGAACTCATTAAAGATACAGGTTTTCTTCCTATAGTAAATAAAATGTATTTACAAGGAATACCAAGGTGTATTTGCAAGACCTTCTATAGCTTGCAAAAATGTTGCAGTTTTGACAAATAGGTCCTATATGTAATTTGTTGTCCAAGAATATAATCATCCTTTATTTTTTTTTTTTAAGGCAATGACAAGTCTTATGATGTAAAATGACAAAGTGCTAGCAGACAGAAAAAATCTGATCCTTCTCCAAGTATCACTGTAGGAAACACAGGGTCAGCATATAACTCTATTGATTTTACATAGGGCTGAGTCTGCCTTTCATTTTGATTCAACTATATATTCATTGATGTGAAATAGACCTTTCAGAGCTGAAAGCACTGATGCCATCCCTGCTCCAGCTGAGTTCCAGGTTGTACAACAGAATAACATAGCATGAGATCTTGTATTTCTTAACTATTTTATCCCATTCACAGCTCCTCTACTGCAATCCAGATCACTTTTCACGAGGCACAGGAGACAAGACTCAGTCTGAGACATGAGGTTTCTGTAGTATGATGATGAGCAAGCAGGGAAACAAAAGGGAAGTCTTCCAAATTTAAGTATGTTCCTGTAATGATGAGCCAAGGTACTTTTCCATACCAAGGTTCACTGCAGCGATTGCCAACAGTAAAACTACACTGGAGAAGAAACGGGGTCAAAAATTTTGCGTCATCCTTCTAAAATTATGTGCACACAGCCACAGCAGCTCAACCTCCTCGCTCACAAATGCAGATTAAAGAAATTATCTGGCCTCAAAATAGCTGTGGTTCATCACTAGAGAAAGTGCTTAAACTTTCCAGCCCCACTTCGGCGTAGGCCCACACCACTGCAGAGAAGTAATTCCTCTGGCCTTAATGCACAGTCTGCATGGCTCCCCTGGGGAAGAAGGCAGGCGCGTCAAAAATAGAAATATGTGCTGTACAGTGGAGTGAGGTGGAGAGAGAGGGGAGAAAATGATCCTGCGATTCCCAGAAATGGAGCTAACATAATTTTGTCTCAGCTCTGAGCTTCAGGTCCATCTCCCTTCTGAACGGACTGGCCTGACACAGGGCTACAACACGAAGCTGCAACACACATTTGTCTGGAAGACAGCTGTAAAATCCTGGGAACCTCAGATACAAGGAAATACTTGCATGCCTGATAAATCTCCCTTAGAAGTGGTTTCACGTTCATTCAGCTACACTTGAAATCTGATTTGAGCAAACCACGACATACCCCATATTACATAATGGCTGCCTCTGATCAACATGAATTTCATGTGAAAGAATGGACCACTTATGAAGTTCCACTCTCCTAATACTTGTACAGGTACTGGTTGGAGGCCATCTCTGCATATTTCTTGCTCACAATCCTCCTTGAGGGAGGCAAAGGAATGGGACATATCTCTGTATTACTTGTCCAATAATTTTTTAATGTTTTCTGTCTTTAATGGGTCAGTATTTTTCCTTTAGGTTCTTCCTGGAGAAGCAAATGGCAGCTGCATGAGTGAGCTTCTGAGGCTTATTCTGAATATAATTATTCCAGAACAAGGGGGAATATGAAGGTTTTTTTTGTTCAGAGGAATTTTAGTGGAAGATTCAAAATCCCAGGTGGCAAAGCAGAGAGCTGGTTCTCTTCAGTGTTCAAACACTAGATTTTTAAGTAACTTTAGGGATCACTAGGCATTTATAGGCTCTTCACACCACATCTGACCTTGACTACATTAATGTTGTCCTAATTCCTATTTGGTGAATTAATAAACCAAGCTGGTATGTACATAAAAAATGCTATGTGTTTCTCATAGTGCACTTTACATTCTAGACACAGCTGTATGTACAGTACTTTTCTAATGATAATTTAAATACTTGGGTTATCTGGAAAAATAGGAGTGTGAGCATCTGAATCTATTAGATATGTATATACTGATAACATCAACATTAAGGTCAGAAAAGGGCAACTCAGTCTCATGTATGAATATTTTTTTTTCTACAGGTTCTATTGGGTGGGTCCCCATTTTAATTTTTGTCTCACCAACACTTCACACTGCTTAAAAACAACCACACATGGTTTAGAAATACATTTTCTCTTTCCTTATCATACAAATCAAGAGTACGTGAACATGTATGGTCAATTGAGGGAATGATCATATTTTGCATGGGGATATTCAAGCTCCCATCAAGATTCTTGCAGAGTGGCTGGCTCTACACTACCCACAGCTGTTTCTGGTATGCAGTTATCATCTACTGTTTTTGTTTAAACGAGACTTTCATATAGGACAGGATTAAGAAGAGGGAGAGGATGCAGTGAATCTTTCCAATATATTCAGTGGTACAATTAATATCCAAGTATGGTCCAAAACATTATGATGTACAGACCTGTGTTCATTTTCTGTTGTTTATATACCTGAGGTTCTCGATGTCATTAGGAGTAAAGTTAATATCATTATAGGCAACATCCAACTAGAGATCTTCTATTAAAAACAACCTACGAAGAAATAAAATAGAATGATGAACTGGAAATTAAAATTAGAAATTACAGAGAATCATGGAGTCAGAAAAATATAGGCTGAAGGGGACGTCTGGAAGCCATCTAGTCCTGCTCTGCAGCTCACAAAAGGAGTAGTGAAAGTTTTCAAAAGAGAGGTCTGACTGCTAGAAGCACCTTAATTTAAGTAATTTATTGGATATTTTATGGCCTTATAAAATTAGCTGCATACACATGATGAGTCAGAAAAGCAGGAAGGGTGAGGATCACATTTCTAAAAAGTTTTAAAATATAGTGGATTATTTCCTTAGGTCAAGAGCCGTGTGCTCCTGAGGGAGATATCTGAAGGTCTAAACTGGTGCTGCTCTGAGTAGGGTTTGGCCAGAACTCCCTTCCAGGCTGCATCTACAACTCTGTTGTACAAAGACAGCCTTTGCCCAGGCAAAAGCTCTATGTCTAAGTCTATAACTAAACTGTAAAATTTCAGCTTTACATCATTTTAGTAAAGTTATGGAAAATAGGTAGCTGTCCTGGTTTGAAGGAC
>WEKY01028469.1:285298-307857 GCA_013390045.1 Picathartes gymnocephalus | reverse complement strand
TACTGAATGAAAAAGTAAAAATCTGAACTAACTTCACTGCTCAGTAACTCAGCAATGGAACTATAAATACTGCCCTTTTTTTTGTTTTTCTTCTGATACCCTGGCACCAAGTGTCTTTTGCTGTTGTCTTTTCTTCACTGTTCCCTAAAATCCAGTGAGTTTTTCACTTATTAATTTGAGGATGTTTTGCATTAATTGAAGAACAATATCTGGGCCCTTTGGGCTGAGTTAATTGACAAAGGGACATTTCTTTGTTAAATACCTCTTCAAAGGTAATTCTTCTAAGTTTAGTTCGCTCAGTGAAAAAATTCCAGAATCTTACGGTTACACTTGTTGAGCTGAATGAAGAGCTGGTAGGATTTAAGTCTTTTCCCTGCCATCTGAAAGTAGTGCCAAGGTACTGTTTATCAGAGGAAGGTAATAGTTTATAAAATAAGATCTTTAGCCTACTTCTCATATGTCTACTGATTATATTTGAAGAATTGTTTAGATGCCAGAAAGTTGTGGTTTGGTTTAACTGTGTTCAGTATCAGAAACTGGTTAAGAGAAAATTGACTACAATAGAGTGAACTAAAAAGGTAATGGAAAATTAATTTTTTAATTGGATTAAATTTATTGGTTCTGTTTTGATTAATCTTCTGGGAGCTACATTTCTACACAGTTGGCTAAGCAGACTGTGAAAGAGAGGCTGTCACACAAAAGTCAGGGATCTTGGATTCTATTCTCAATTCTGTCACTGACTCACTGTGTAAGCCTCTTAAATTGCGTGAGTCACTTAATGTCTCTGCCTCATTCACGCTTCCTATAAAAGTGAGTATTACTTACATCATGCCCAGTGTTTGACAGCTTCCTTTGCATCTCTTCCTCTCGTGTCATGTTTAAGCCTTCAAAGTAATTTCCAGCAATGTACAGAACTGTATCCAGTTTTATCTAAACTCTCTGGCCAGTGTAGGTCTGTAGATAAGACTATCCCTAAAAAAGAGCTTTAGTGGGAAATTTCATTGTTAATGTTTGTTGTTAAATAACAGTGAGTAAAATACTAGGAATTTAATTCATTTAATGCCACCATTCATCTGCATCAAAATCCCTCTTTGCTATTTTTGATGCTTGTATGCTGTCAAACTTTTTTAAAGGATCTCTTTAATTCAATCACAAGGATTTTGAGGCATTTCTAAACAGAGTAATGGAACTTCACTACTACTTACTTCCCCAGTTTGTGTTCTGCTGTTTGTTATTCATCTGCCACACCACATGTAAGAGCCCTAGGTTCTTAAAGACTGAAACTGACTTTTTTTAAGGCATTTTTAGAGCCTACAGAAATTATGGATGGAGAACACAACAATGTATTCATTTTGGTTCACCTGCACGTACTATCATTTCAGGTTGTTCTAAGAGCTTCTCTAGTAGTATTTTATAGAAAACAAGATGTAGTCTTAAAGAACATAAATATGTTTAAGGAATATAATTTTTTTTTCAAATCATCATGCTGTTTGTCACAGCAACTCAAAATACTTCAAACAATTCCCTTTTCCTTTTTTATACTTTTAGTGTCTTTAAAGCGTTGGCAAGGTTTTCAATATCCCACATACACGGAGTGGTCTTCAGAAAATGAAATTACTGATAAATATTTCCTATAGCCAAATAAACTTCATTTGAAGAAAAGCTGATATTTGTATAGTATGGCTTAGCTGAAGAAAAACTGATGGTTGAGTAACACTCTGTTTTGGTTTTTTTCTTAACTGGCAGTTACTTGATCTTAGTAGGACATCCAAGGCTGCATAAATATTTAACTAGAAAGGCCATGCATGTGCGTGCATGCATTTTGTATCTAAAAATAGTTTTCCTTGAACAAGATTCAAATTCTGACTTTGCTTGCTTCACTTTTAGCATGGAGCAGACTCTATGTGGAAAAACTAATGCCCTTTTATTGGCCAGCTAGAATTCCCCTTGCTTGGCACTGCCTCTTTTCAACTCTTCAGTACCATGTACTTCCATTTAGTCAGCAGCAATATATGTAAATTATTTCTGGGCATGAAGGAATAAAGAACAGATGGCCTAGGAAATGCTTTTACAATTACTGCGATTTTTCTTTAAAAGTAGTTTTGAACTCCACCTAATTTTTCCAACTTCTTTTGCTGATTATTTCCACTTACCTTTCCTTAATTCTAAGTTTAGCATGAAAATTGTGGAGTTAATATTTTTTAAACCTGGTATTTAATATGCCAGATTTCATTCCTTTTTCTAACAGAAGAATTGACAGAAAAATACAGCATTGAATAAGACTGTAAAATCAAATTCTAAGGCTACAAAAGTACAGACACATAAGTCTCCTGTGCCAGTTAAGAATGTTGAAGAATAGTTACATGGTGATTTTTATTCTGAGTTCAGACCAGTGACAAGCGTTTGAGGAAAGCAAGCATTGCCTTGTCTTGTTTTCTGCTTGCTGGGAGTTGGTCACCAGGAGGCACATGGCAAGTGCAGTGACATGTCAAGGGAGGCCCAGGTGTGAATTTCCATCCATAGATGTTTGCATAGAGTGTGTGAAGTGTATGGTAGGGGCTAAACTGCTGCCTGTAGAAACTGATACTCCTCCTAGAACAGGAATGGCAAAAGTAAAAGCTCATGCAAGGATTTTCATCCTTGGTTACTAAGTGTTGACATCTGCTGACATTCTGAGAGTGATGCTAGTCTGTCAAGCATTGAGAGCTGAGGTTTGTATAATGTGGAAGCTGCCCTTGAGGAACTACTGGGTACCATCCGCTTGTTCCTGGCGCCATCAGAACAGTCATAGATGGTGATTTATTTGCTACCCACAGAGATGAAGTTTAAACTCAAGCATAATGGCTGAGTTCTGAAGGGAAGCATTTCTAGTACCTTATGTCTCATGCTAACCAGGCACTGAGAAGTGCAAAAATGAAAGCAGTTCATCTGTGAGAAGATTATACAAAGCTGGTGTGCTTTTAGGCTTTGCAAAGGTATCTGGAACTTACTGTAGAGTTTGGGCCATGATAGTAATAATAGAATGAGTGAGAAGATGACTGGTACTCTAACTGTAATATAGAACACAATAAAACAAGTCTCAGTTTTTAAAGTAGTATGTGATGCCCAAATTCATTAGGAAAAGCTTACATAGTTTTGAGGTAGTACTGCTAAAACTGGCACTTGATATAATTTCTGTTTCATAAATGTTGTTAGGAGACAATATGTCATGTGTAGCTAATCAGTATATGCTCTCTTGTTGGCATTTCCGTTCAGCATGTTTTATTCCGATTCCTGATTGTCAACACAACTTTCTCCAGGTAAATTTAGATTTTTCTTATGAAACAACAGAGGCAAAGCTATTTTGAAAGACTAAAAGGGTCTGAAGACAGGGGCAGGAGGAATAAAATCACAGGAATACTCTATGTAGAATAGTCACAGCGGTGTCAGAGACTGTTACTCTAGTCTCTGGTTTTATTCTGCCACTTATCTCACGTACCTCCAGCAGAAGGAGTTTTGAGGCAGGGTCTGTAGTGTTGGAGCTGTTGATGAGAAATTTTCCAGCATGCTGTGCAGATGGAATAGCACCTGGCAGTTCAGCAGGAGTTAGTTATAATTGAAATCACTCTATCATTTGATAGCAATATTTTAATTCTTATGAGGTCATTACATGAAGGCAAGGTATTTGTGCCAGTGTCATTACTGAAGAATGGAGCAGGCCAGCTGAGCTTGCTGCTCAGTGTGGGGTGGTCACTGCATGGCACTGCTTTCACTGAAATTGAACCACTTGGCTGCCTCTGTGTGCCCGAGGCTATTACACCTTTGTGTGCCTTCCTGCTCCCACTGTTCACCTGAGTGTTTCATATCTCATCTTTTTATCAATATGTAAATTTGTTGTGATTTCGCTCATCTTGTTTCAAATTATTAGCTCAACATTTAAGCAGGGTAGCTGAGCTGGGGTGTCTTGCACAGGGCCAGGAGTTGATGATTCTGATGGGTCCCTTCCAACTTAGGATATTCTGTGATTCTGTGAGACATGGCTTACACGAGCATGGGATGAGGTTTGTTTCTGCACAACTTGAAGAATGTTAAATTACAGATGGTTTATCATCTAGCAATGTCAGTGCAGCAGGTCTTCAGTGAGTGGGAATTTGCTGGAGACTTTTACTGCTACCTTTGTGGGGATGAGGCTTACACCTACAGCACACAGACAACCTTTGCCTCAAAAAGTTGAAAGTCACAGTGGATTTTGGCAGCTATAGAAATTGGAATTCAAAGACAAACTCCTAGTACCAGGTTGTGCAAAAAAAGGAAAAAAAAAATCTTTTGAAGGCTGTAAATTCTTGCAATATGGGATGTGTTTTGCTTGGTTGGATGGTATTTTGGTTGCCTAAATGTTGAGAAACAGATTTAAAGTAATATTAGCAGTATTTGTGCATACAGTTGTTTGTTAAGATAACTGAATTTGTTGTTTATTGATGAAATAATGCTTGTCTATCTGAGTGCTTCTCAGTAGAGTGTTCACATAGATATGACAGAGATGCAGCAGACCTCAGGGAAATCAACCATCTGCAAATAAGCAAACCTGTAGTGGCAATGGATTTGAAGAGGATTAGGGTTTCCAGGCATAATTTTTTATTAAAAAAGGGGGTAAAATTTTTATAAGTATGTATACATGAACTTACAAAATAAAATTCAGAAAAGCTTTAAAGTACAGCGATCCCATCTCTGATTCAAAATACCTAAGCTATAAATATCTGGATTCCTGGAGAGTATTCTAGGAACGTACCCCAGACATTCGCTGTGACCATGTTCTTGAATTCATTCATTTTGCTAACTGCTGTTGGTAATGACTTATTACTAGATAGACTTAAAACTAGACAGACTTTTGGTTTGAGCTGTCCCTGTGTTCTCAGTGTCCTCCCTTTTCATATGTATATTTATTTATTTTCCCTACCATGTGGGGGGATTTGCCAGCTGAATTAGGCTGTTGGTATTTTTGGATGTTGGTGGTGTACTGTGGCTATAGGAGTTATTTCTGATGTCGCTTTGAACACCAGAGAGCAGAGGATGGTAACTCTGCCTGGTTCCAGCAGTTTCAAAGCTAGCCTGGAAAATCCCATCAGCATTACCTACTTTTGATACATCTTCAGTGGAAGTCATTAAATAACATAGGCCTTATACTTTAAATCTCTTTAGTGTTCCCACTTCTACACAGGTCTGTGTAGAACAGGACTTCGAAGTTTGAATTTCAATACTATGTTGTGTTTTATAATCATAGAATGTCTGCAACAAAAAATCTGCCTTCCCCTCCACCCCAGAAAAAACACGTAGGTTCTATTTTAACTCTTCAGTGTATGGTATTAGTTCTTGACAGGAAACTATTTCTGGTTATACATATGATGATTTCCTTTAGTTAAACTTTACATGTTTGGGGTTTTTTTTTTCTCATGTGTCCTTATGTGGTCTGCTTTAATGAAGTTCTATTACTCTCTATACAAAATGGTGATTTCTGGTGCAGAGCCTGCAGCCATTATTCTAACACTATGTCCGTGATTATATCAGCTAATGGGCAGCCACTGGCTCTAGGCCAAGTAAAATGATGAAGAACAATCTAATTGTTAGATGAAACAATGAGACACGTGAAGAGCTTGGTAGCATTTCAGTAAAGTCTCTTAAATTCTCTTCACTCATCCAAAAGCTCAGTTAGTAGATCACTGTTTTTGTTGGAGATGAGCATGGTTGTATTCACATCATATTTCAAAGCTTAAGAGAATGAAAGATTGAGATGCCATCCTTACTTTAACCTTCCCTTTGCCAATTTAACTGGTTTTTAACCAAACTTATGTAAGTAGGTTTTTACAAATGTTCTTACTCGTGGCACTGCTTGCTGTCTGTTAACTGCTGTGTGTTTCCAGGCGTGCTGGCCTGTGCACAGGTAGCTCCCCTTGGTGTGGATTTTACCCCACTAGCTGTGTTTGTCTATAGAATGGTATGTCATCCATGGATTAGCTGTTTGCAAGCTTCCCTGTTACTAATCATGACATCTGCTTTGCAGAACCTCCTCAAGTCCTGTAGGTTTACAGGTCTGTAGAGCCCTTGGATGTTTTCACGTTTTTATATTCACTTTTGCTAGTAAGCATGAATATTAGTCTTTTTTAGATAATGTTCTACTTGTTTGGATTTTTTTTTTTCACTGAATAATTAAGTGCTACAATTTGATTACTGTATTAAGTGTTTGACCACTGCAGGCTATAGAACTTCCCCCTCCACTTTGTGTTGAGTAGTTTAATCCTTTTTGAAAGGGATTTACAAGTTGCAAGTGGAAGAGCTATTGCTCTTGTAACTTTTTTCAAAGCTTTCTGATGCTTCATTAATAAGATTGTCACAGTAGCAAAACCAGCTCAGGAAGGAATGACCCTCAGAACATCATCTGATTGGCCAGCCAAGAACCAGAACAAATGTCTAAGGAAAAGGTTGGGAATGTTGATCAGTGTTACACTGGTGACTGGCTTATCAAACTGGTCATCATTTCATCAGGATTTTTTTTTCTCCTTTATACTCTTCAGATTAGATCCTTGAAATTAAAAAAAAAAAAAAAAAATCCTTTGAAATTCTGTTTTGTCTCCAACAGTGCCCTTAAAGATAGTCGTTTCCCCCCAATGACGAGGGATGAGCTGCCACGGCTTTTCTGCTCAGTGTCTCTACTCACTAACTTTGAAGATGTGTGTGACTACATGGATTGGGAGGTAAGAATGTCAGATAACTTTTATGAAAATAAACATCTATAGCTGAAGTCACACTGTTTAAATGATCTGCATATATTAGTGTAGCTGTCAGTGTTTTGCACTCTGTACTCATGGTTATGTGCTTAGATTCAAAAGACACTTTGTGATAAAACTGTCATTACCTCAAGAGTCTGAGCCGTGCAAATGGAATACCGTTGTGGTTTTGCCCACATAGGCACTCGGAGTGGTCTGCACAGTTGTCTGTCTTGATGTCTAAGACTCCATCAGGGATGGTGTTGTCTGAGCAAGGGTATCCTGAGGCCTTGTTTGCAGCATCTACCTGTTAGATCAGTCCACTGATTCTGGAAAGGGGTGTTCCAGTATGGAAGTTAACAGTCTGATGTATTCTTCTGGAAACAAACACTGCACAAAATTGCCATCCCAGAACAAGCTGCTTTATTTAGCTTGTGGAGACATTCATCTTCCCCCAAACTTTGTTTACTTTCAGACTGAGTGTCCTGCACAGACCCCACAAAGCCTTTGTACAGTGAGGCCACGTAAATCATTGCTTTCACGCTGCTTACGCATGGAGCTGAATCTGTTCTAATTGCCAGGTTCTAGGAAACCTGCATCCTCTTGGAACAGCAGCATAAAAGAGACTAGGAAGCAAATGGTGACGTGTGTATGACAGTGTACACTGATGGAAGTGTTAGTCTGTAATGTTCTTTTCCCCAAATTATTTGGCATTAGACACTTGCAAAAAACAAAGTACTTGACTTAAGATGAACTCTCCATCTCAGTCATCATGTTACATTCCTCATTCCTCTTTGAATCCATTTTTGAGTGGACGTAAGAATTTTTAAATTGTCATAGGATAGCAGACATTGTAATGCCAGAGACATCACAAAAGCTACAGTATTTCCCTTTAATAATAACTTAACCTGACTAAATATTTAGAACTTCTTAGGAAAAAAAGAGGCTTTCTTCTGTATTTACACATAAAAAATGTATATTAATAGAAACTGCCCTTGTTTGAACAGTAAGAGGCCCCGCTGTCTCAGAAGGAGGGTATCCAGCAGTAACCTCAGCATTATAAATTTTACACTAGCTGAAAATTGACAAAAATGTGTTTCCTGTTCACCTCATAGTGACAAGGGCTTCTTACATTCTGATTTGTAATTCTGAATTGAGATGAATCAAGGTTTTCTTTGGGGTTTATGAGCATTTTCACCATAATCAGAAATACTCTTTTTTTTAATGTAATGTCAGATCAAAAATAAATCTTAGCAGAAACTGTGTATGCATTCTCAAGAAGAAGCTTTTACAGAGTAGTTTGCCTTGCCACTGACCCACCATTTGACACTTTAAAGAGTGTTTTCAAGTAATCAAACTAGTGACTATTAATACTAAAGCTAGAAATCAAAATGGTAGAATTTTTCTCCTCTATTAGGTTGACTTCTGGTAGCCAGCACTGTGATGTTTTTAATTTCATTTATTATAATTTATTAAAAATCAGACTGTGAATACACTCAGAAAATGTGAAGTGCATAATGAAATAGCATTTAGCTCTTTGCATGCCACAGTCCATAAATATTATTAGATGCTGTTTCATTGTATCAATAATAAACTTCTAAGATGATGACCTAAGTATTCATCCTTAAAGAAAAGCTGAAAGCAAAGCCTGAGTTCAGAAATCCACTTTGCCTTGGAAAGACTGGTTTTAGCTTTGTTCCTTGGGAGACTGCTGATTCATAACGAATATTGTGTGAAACAAAGGAGGCTTTTACTTTCTATGCCCTTTCTATATTTTGTTGCAGAACTTGTGAGACTTTAACAACAGTGTAAGTAAGCATAATGCAGAAATCTAGTGTTTCTGAATTCTGATAAATTTTATGAAATCTCACAGTTGTTCTTATTGGAAAGCCCTGACTTACAAGGGAAGAATGTAGGGATCAAAATTATAAAGTCCTGTATTATCCATTTGATAATGTTGCTCTCTCCTATGTAGTTTAAGGTTTTCTTATTATAAGTTTTTTAAACCCTTTGTGAATTCCTACAGTTCTGTGAAATGATCACAAACTAGGTTTCCATGCAAAAGGGTCCAGAGGAGGAGGGTGACATATGAGATTATGAAATTTGTAATTGTTAGTCCTTAAAAGAATGATTCATCACTGTATGTGCCTAGCAGTGAGATAGCTTATGTCACCCGTGTGTCTTTTAAGGGAGCTGCAGGATATCTAGTGTATAATGTGAAGAGAGATTCTGCATCTTTATCTCCTGTCATGCTGAGATCATCCTGAAAAACATCAGCCTAGTTAGGAGACCTTGCTTTTGTAGGTGTGCTACTGATGATCTCGTGCGAGCCAGGTCAGCAATTTGCTGACACAGGTCACAATATTTCAAAATTGGCAATTCAGACAACTCAGTGCTCTGAGAGCTCACAGACAAGGTCATGTGAAGTCAGGAGCAAAGATGTCTGAAGGCAGCTTAGGAGTGTCTTCTCTATCCTGAAGCAGAGTGATGGATATTTTCTCTCATTAAGAAATTACCTTCCCAAACTAAATAAATGAATATTTCAGCTGTAAAAACCAATGTGAGATCCTTTTGCAGTAGAAATTTCTATCAAGTAAACAGGAGATATATGTGAATTCACTGCTGTTAGCTCCCACATGACTTTTCAAATGGCTGCATTTTTACCTTTTATAAAAGTAATTAGGGGAAAGTACAGATCTTTAAAGGACCACTTCAATGCCATGTTCACAAGGATGCTTCCTAAAATACAAGTTAGCATTCTTACATACCTGTAAGTCTTCTGTGACTTTGAATTGCAGTGCTGAACAGATATAGGGCTTTGAAAGGAATGCTGGGAGTGTAGGAACTGCATCTTCAGTTCTGCTTCACAGAATCCATGAGAGACCACTGTGGTCCAGTTGCTGCTGGGGTGGAGTTGCACAGCCTTTCCACCTCAGAGAAATGGACAGCATGAAAAACTAAAAGATACGGGGTTTTTTATGGTAGTACTGCTTTTTTAAAGATCAGACAGCAAAGGACTAGTTACAAGAGAAGTCATAAAGACCACTTATTTTTAAACACATGTGCTATTGATAACAGTCATTCCTTCCCTATATAAACTAATTCAGATCCTCTCCTCATTTTTTATAAAAAGATCCCAAAGCATTGCTATTGTATGTAATTATAACAAAAAAGTTTTTAGCTAGACTTGAGCAGTGGTTCTTCCTTAAAAATACCTTGGAAGAGGTCTTTGCCCCAAAGTTGCTGTTCTTCAGTAAAGTAAAATTTGCAGAATTGTACATGCTGTCTTGATACAAAAGTCCTTTAGCCTGTGTGCACTGGTTTAAATATTAGCTTAAATACTTGGAGCCAATAATGTTGACTGAAAGTCAACTTTTCCTTGTTGATAAAGTGGGTATATTCAAGAGTTGTGGAAGTTTTTTCCTGCCTGCAAGTGCAGCGACACCAGTGGCTCTCAGCTTCTGTTCTGTAGAACAGAGAAGTCTGGATCTCAGTATTTTATTCTCTTTGGACAATACTCACTTATTCCATGTGTGTAAATGAATGGTTATGCTTGACATGAGGTAGAGAACAAACCTCCTGAGGAGTCTTTTGCCTCTGTTGTTAAATCAGAATGTAATGTTTAGATGCTACTAAAGATGGTCAGAAAGAAGCCAGTATATTTGCTGCAAATGTAGGGCTAAAAAGCTGTAGAATTCAGCTAATACAAAGTGGGATCAGCTTCCAGAAAGTAGCAATAGTCACTTAATCTGAAGGTTTCAATTTCCAAAAACATTTGTGTACAGCTATTTCCATAGTATTAGTTGGGTAAGTAAAGGGGAAAGTTACTGTTCTGTGGTATCGTAAGGAATACTGTGCAAGTTCTAAACCACATTTTTAGTTGGAAAATGTTTCTAGATTGCTGCTCTTTAGAGATGGAGCTGACAAACCCTAAGTTAGTAGAAGGGCTGTCCCTA
Source organism: Picathartes gymnocephalus (assembly GCA_013390045.1). Lineage (NCBI taxonomy): Eukaryota > Metazoa > Chordata > Aves > Passeriformes > Picathartidae > Picathartes > Picathartes gymnocephalus. Next base: position 297,161 of record WEKY01028469.1, on the reverse strand, counting down.
ACTCAGAGTAGGGTGGCACAGTGCCACTGGCATGTGGGCACGGGCTGTGCAGCGGGTCTGGGGTGCAGGAGAACAGAAGGTGAGTGGATGTAAGGAACAGGCAGATGCTTGTTCCTGACACCAGCTCTGGAACATTCCATGTGGATTCTCTGTAACAGGCTCTTTGTTACCTGCTTTAATGTATTCTGAACAGCTGTTTTACAATTAATTAATCTTAAACTAATTAGTGGTGATTGTATGCAAAGTACTTACAGATTTCAGTGCAGTAGATATAACTGAACAGAACCATTATTGGATGATAATTTACTCCACGGTGGAATCCACAGAAACTTAAATGTCAACAAGGCCTGATGCTTAGGTGCTTATCCAAATTCCCCGTGGACAGTCTAATGAGAATAATGTTATTTCTTCCTCTCAGTGTAGTTGGACAGTCAGTCCAAGAGGAACAAATTAATGGACTGTTTTTGGAGCTTTGGGGTAGAACACTCCATCAGGAGAGTTGCTTCAGCTTTGGTGTCAGAGGGGGCTTTGGAACCATATTTTCTTATATATAGAGAGAGGTATTGCGGGCAGTACCATAGGCAAGTGCCATAGGCACTTGGCAAAACAATAAATGTGGCATGTACATGTTTTTTCCCCATCCTAAGGTGTATGGAAGTAAAGAATTCATTAAAAAAATAAATGCGTATAAATACACAACAAAGTCTGAAGTTTTGTAAAGGTTATTTCAGAAGTAAAATAATGTAGTTTAATGCAATCTTTACATGTAATGAAGGGTCTATTAATTTAATTAATATTGTCACGGAACCTAATTTTAAGTAGCCTCTGGCCACTTACACAACTGATCAAAAGTTTATATCTACAAGTACTGCTTATACAGGATACAGTATTTCATGCTCTAAAACCCCATAGAAATATTTTTATTGGCAGAGATTGTTTTTTGCCTAAGTCTCTCTCCTTATCTTGCTTTCCTCTCCCAACAGCAACAATTTAAATAGATTCCTATTGACGTGGGAGGCTGAAGCAGCAATTGTGTGGTCCCTTTTCAGCTCCACAGGATACCTGTAGGCAGTCATTTCCCTAATAAATGGTAATAGGCGAGACAGAACTCCAGCTCCATCTGCACAAGATTGGTTTGTTTTTCTAAACTGCACAGACAGATGTTGTTACACTACAGGCAGCATTCTGTAGAGCATCAGTATTTTTAGTCTGAGAAGCAGACCCGAGGCTGTATAGGAAGATGTGTGCTGGTCCTGGTAGCAGGGCAGTTAATGCCTTCCACAGACCCAGCCCTTACCTCCGATCTTGGAGAGGGCTGCTTTGGGTAATCTCACAGAAGTTTGCATCAGTTGAACACCAGTCTCTTGAGGAAGTCAAAATAAATTCCACACTGTGCCCATGCCAGTCTTAGTGTGGATCATTTTTACTTTGCTTGTATGTGACTTCCATTTATTTAACTCAAGCCTGGTTTTGATTTAACTGGAGTTGAACAATGAAAAGCTGTTTGTCCTGCTCAGCTACGCAGTTGGAATTCACGCTCCACAGGATGCTATGAAATTTTCCCCTGATACACATCCCTTTTTTCTACAGACATGGGCCTAAAAGCCCATTAAAATGGTTTATGGGAGATGTCAAGAGCAGTGATGCAACTTGAATGTGGCATCATACTTAATACATCACTAGTGCTCCTGGTTAGTTGCTCATGAATATTATGTGGTCACTATTACGCAAAACACTCGTGTAGCATTTAGAATCTCTCATTCTGCAGGATTTGAAGGTGTGCAAACCCTGGAAATATTTAATCTTAGTACTGAATATACACAGTTATAAAATCACCAGCTGCAGAAACTTACTGGTTTGAGAATAAACTCTGGGCTTTTTTCAGCTTCTAACATAATTTCAGTTTACTTTCAGGCCCTTTGGGCTCATAATTACATCTCCGAGGAGATACGGATTTGATCTGTCTACTAATGAAAGTTGGGGTTTAGGAGTGTTTGGTAATGAAATGTTAAAAGTTGCAGTGAATTAAATTTGTTAGTCACAAAGTTACATTTTTCCTATTTATGAACAATGTTATATTCATAGGGGAAAATGGTTGTGGCCATGGCCAGCCACAAGAGACTTCCTCCCATTTCCCCTGTTTATATCATATATAAAGAATGAAAAGCTTAAAAATTAAAGTCTTAATATAAGTAAATATGCTAAGTGAAGAAGTGGTAGAGCTTTGTAAATATTCCTTATTTGTTTTTTGACTGCCCTGCAGTTAGGGTAAAGTAAGTAAATTGTCACTGAAGAAACTGTTACTGCATTTTTTGATTAAATTTGTGTCCACAAGAATGTGCCACGCTGAACAACGTGATACCCTTTTAAAACATTGACTCTTCATTTTTACATGCAGTGTTGGGACCTTTGGATTCAAATGGAAATAACATCTTGGTTATGTGGGCATAAAAATGTCCATCTAATAATGCTTTGTGTTTGTGCACAGAATTCAAAAGCAACTGAAAACCTTCTGGCAATGGAGTATCTTTTATGGCCTGATCCCAGTGCAGGTACTCTCCACAGAATTATTGTAACCTGAAAATAGGGGGGCTTAACATTGCCCTAGAAAAGTGTCTAGCCTCTTTGTTCGTTTTTTTCTAATATTTTTGGCATTTTCATCTGCATCCAGCTCCTTGGTATTAGTAATTTTTGTTTCCATGCTGTCATTTTGTTGCCTTAGAGTTCTTAGTAGCACAGAAATAGGAGTTTGAGGCTGGGTACTTCATAATTTCCTCCTCATACATGAGCAGAAATTTTGAAGGCTCCAGGCTCGAGTCCATAGCGTGACAAATCTTTGATTGTTCAGTTGCTGCTTTGAACAAAATTAATGCTCTTAATTGAAGCCTCATTAGATTTGGCAGCTGTTTTGCCTGCAGATTATAGCTGGTGACCAGGTGATTTTATCAGCAACAGCAGTGATGACAGTGTCAGAGGAGACAGAACAACTTTTGCCCCTCAGCTGGATTTCCTCCAGCCCAGGAATGAAGCTCCATGGTGGGGAGCAGAGGAACATCCTGTGTACCTGTGCTGCTGCTGAGCTTACGTGGCTGTAAGTGAACACCTCTCAAAAAGATGACACACACTGCAGTGCCACCTCCTGAAACTGTGTGAAATGCTGTTAACCACTGAAAGGTTCACGTTTTGGGTTTTACCATGTCAGAAAGCAGTTGTATCTTTTCTCTGGTAATGTACTAATGAAGCTGCCAATCTCTTGCAGGTGGGTGTACATGGCATTAGAATAGAATTCATCAACGAGAAAGGATCAAAGCGCACGGCCACCTACTTACCGGAGGTTGCAAAGGAGCAAGGTCATTGTTGCACTTTATTTCATGATCTAGTGAAGAATTTAAACATACCTGTAAATCTGAAATACAATATTTGACCTTGCACTGATGTCAGATGATGGAGCAATATTTAAGTGTAAGAAGACATATAAAGTGCCAGTTACATGCCTGTGTCAGTCTCCTAGAGGGATTCAGTAAACTCCAGCAGTTTTTTTAAGCCAGTCATAAATGCAGCATAGCTATGAGAAAATAAAACATGGAGGAGTGGTACAGTGCTGTCAGCCAGCCTAACAGTTGTTAAAAGCTGCCAATTTTTGTGTGGCTGTTAGACTGGGATATAAGGGAGATGCAGAAGCACTGTTAAGCGTTGGGATGGCTGGGCAATTATCTTAACTATGATTTATTCCTAAATTCCTGGTGGTCAAGTTGTTTTTCAGTTAGGTACTTTCTGCTGGTACTAAATTCCTGTTACAAACACTGACTTCCCAGGGTTTTTAATGGATGGAAGGAAATTATTTTCAATATGGAAGTACAACAAAATAATGTTGTTAAAAGTCCCTTTTAATAGAGGCAGAGACTTAAGTTTGTGAATTTAAAAATTAGAGTAGATTTTGTTGAACAATCTTTTGCTGACTCTGAGCACTCACTATATTTTTTTATTTCCAAAGTTGATAGTGTCTCAGTCTTTTACAGTTTGCATTACTGCTGCTTTTTTGTTTTGCCTTTTTATATATAAGTTTGTCTACAAAGGGTTCAGCTGACCTCTTTACTGAAAATTCTTAATTATGTTTCCAAATAGTTTCTTAAAAGTCTAGAGGTGTTCCAGGCTATTTTTAAAATACAGGAATTGCGGGGGGAATGTGTCTAAATTTCTGAATAATTCTAGTACACCATGAATTGCAATCTGATTCTTTAAAGCCTCCAGAACTACTCATTTGTATTTTGTATGTGCCCAAATCTACTGTGGTTTTTGCAGGTTTTTTAATGTAACAATGTGACTAATTATTGCATCTTTAGGAAATAAATGTCTAGCAGCTATTTAAAATACGAGCGTTTTTAAATAAATAGGAGTTTTGGATGGCATGAAGATTTTACTGACAGCAGTAATGAATCTGTATTTTTAATCCATCGCATCTCTAATTATCCAGACACCTATAATACACAGTTGTTCTAAAATTAGCGGTATCTCTGTAAAGTGAAGTGATATTCATGAAGAAGTCTGATTTCAAGTTCTCTGCACATGTTCAAGTAGTAATTATTTTAAATGCTATACAGAAATTTAGTGTTCCATATTGTCATAACCATTTATGACGTCTAAAGTGGCTGTGATACATGATCATACCTGGATGTTTTGGAAAACTTTAGTTTTGTATCACATACCCAGTCTAGGACACCTGGGTAGAGTGGGTTCACTTTTAATATATTTCAACTATGAGATGAAAAATATATATTGTTTGTAGAGTGAGCTGTGTGTGTAAAGAAATCCTAAATGTAGTATTTCCTTCAGTTGTTCCGAAGCAGGGAAGAACATTTTGGTTTATCCCAAATGCCAGCAGAGCCCTTGAGCTCTCAGCAGCACCACACACTGTTCTGTGTTTTTGCAACATCTGTTCCTATTGCTCCATTTTTCACTAATTTGTGCTGCTGTAAAATTCAACAGGATGGGACCACATTCAAACGATAGATTCCTTGTTGAGGAAAGGAGGCTACAAAGCTCCGATTACTAATGAATTCAGGAAGTCAATAAAGCTAACCAGGTACGCACCGGGATACCACACTTAGCCCAGTTGTAATGCTGGGAAGTGCTCCTTCCTGGTAAGTGCTCCTGCAGATGGTAACAGTAAACTCTCCTGGATGTATCATTCATGATTGCTTTGTTTCCATACGGGCAGTACAGACTTAGGAGAAGCCTTGCACCGGGATGAGTGGCACTAAGCAAGGAGTAAGAGATGGCTGTTCAATACAAGGGCACGAGATGTCAGGGTACCTGCATATTTAGGTTGATAACTCTGCATGTTTACAGCAGTGTTTTAGCTCTGGCTTCTCACAGAGGGTTCTTTGCCTGTAGTGGGTGTTCAGGGCTGTGGCTAACAGGGATTTCTTGCTCTTGTCAGATTTATTTGGGCAGATGGTGCATGGTGGGGCTGTTGCTGTATTGTCATGGATGCCCCTCAGATCCCTTGTCTGGATCCTCAGAGAAACCTTTGGGTTATGCCCTGTGGAGTACAGGTTTCCCTAATCTTACGGTGTGAGACATGCAAGCTGTGCTCTGCTTTGACAGCCAGGGTACAGTGAAACTATGTCAGGGTATTCCCAAGAGTGGGGACAGGAATTTAATATTTTAGTTCATACTAGTTTAATTTGGTTTTGCTAATTTAATAAAATGTGTTCTTGAGGGCTCCTTAGTGTGTGGCAGCCAGAATATTTCAGAATTAGCAGCAGATACTCTGCCCATAGTATTGTTGTTAGGTGGTGAAGGATAGAGGAGTCTGTAGGAATGGCTCTAAAGCTATTTATTTGTATAAGCCTGCAGTGTAAAATGACTGCTGAACTCCAGTTACTTAGTCATGTGTGGAGAAATAGGATTTTTTTAAATCTTAGGTTATAAGGAAGTTTTGACCATTTGTCTTCTTCAAGGAGATAAAGACTTTGGGTCTCAATGAATGTTTGGAATTGTGGATTCTTATAGAAACCTAACTACTGTGGAGTAGCTCTGAGTAAGGGAAACATTTTATTCTGAAGATTAAATCAGGGAGGAAGGATTTACAGAAGCCAGCTAAATTTCCAAGTGCAAAACCCAATCTCCCTTTAATTTATTTCAACTGTACATCTTACCTTCTTTTCAAAAAGAATATTCAAAAAGAGTATCTGGAGATAGCTGAGGGCAAGAGTAATAATGCTATAGATCATTTCTGTATGCCTCAGCAAATAAGGAGTATATTTTTCCATTAAACAAAAATTCTATATAGCACACATTTTCTTCCTGCTGCATGATTTTGCTTCGAGCAATGGCATGGAGCACAAAACAAAACAAAAAACCCCAAAAGTTTACCCCCGACTCCCCCCAAAAATCCCACAAAAAGCCTTATGTTTAGTGTAATTAAGTTCACAGCAATGAAACTGCTACCAAAATCAATTGCCTGATAAGTGAAATGAGCAAACCATAATTTTTTTAATGTTCAGAAAAAGGGGGTTTTTGACTGTCTTTCTTGCTGAGAATCTCAGGTTCTGCTGACAGATCAGAGACAGTATTTTTAAAATACTAATTGTTTCCCAGCATTAGACAACCTGTTTTAGAACCTCATTTTAATAATTTATTGTCATACATGAATGTATCTATTGGAGGGAGTGAATAAGAGCTTTTAACTTCTGTTTCAAGTCTTCTGAATTAAAGTAAACATTAAAGTAAAGCTGATCATGAGTCTGTCACTCCCCTCAGGTTCACACCCAGCAGTTCTGGCCATGTTTTGAGAGAGAGAACTAAACAATAGTGGCACTGAAGGACTCGTAGCAGTCAGAGGGGTCTGGAATGCAGAGGGTCAGCAGCTGGGCATCCTCTGCCATCTGCAGAGCTGTGCAGGGGCTGTGCAGCTGCCCCTGATTGTGCCCAGCTCTGTTACCTGCAGAGCCCCTCCTTGTTTCCATATGGTGGGAATTCCATTCCCCAGGTGCCACGTACCATCCCCAAGGATTCCAGAAGAGCTACTGCTCTCTCGGCAAGGCCCAGAAGCTGCTGGTTCCTTGTGTTCCTCGTTGTCAGATAATACTGATGCAGATATATTCAAAGCATTTGTTGTCAGGACCTGGATTCTGCTTTTAGTTACACTGAGCTGGGCAGTGTTCTTGTGGGACCACTCTTTATTATTTTTCAACTGACTTGGGAGTCAAGAGAGGTCCCAGTCAAGTGGAAGCTGGCAAATGTTGTTCCATTTGGAAGAAGAAAGATCCTTATTATTATAGGCCTGCCAGTCTCACTTCAATGCCTGGTAAAATTAGTTTGGTGCCTCTCTGTAAGGAGGACATCAAACTATAGAGTGTGATGAGAGGAAAGTGACCAGAATGGTGAAAAGCCTCAAGGGCAAGATGCAGGAGGAGTAGCTGAGGTCGCTTGTTTTGTTCAGTTTGGAGAAGGCTGAGAAAGACCTCACTGGGGTGGGGTCTACAGGTTCCTCAGGGGGGCAGTGGAATGGAGCTGCTGATCTCCTCTTTCAGGTGACCAGCAGTAGAACTTGAGGAAAGGGAATGAAGCTGCCTCAGGGGAAGTTCAGATTGGACATTAGGAAAATATTCTTTACGAAGAAGGTAATCAGGCACTGGAACAAGTTGTCCAGGGTCAGGGCATCAAGCCTGTTGGAGGCCAAGGGGTGTCTGAACAATGCTTTTAGCCATATGGTTTAGTTTTAGGTAGTTGCCTGAGCAGTAGGGATTTGACTCAATGTTCCGGATGGGTCCCTTCCAACTGGAGATATTCTGTGATACTAGTCTAAAAAGAATGTAACTACATTTAATGTAGCTGGGATAATTTTAAAAGCAGAATTTGGCAAACAGTTGGTGGTGATTGTTTAAAAACAGCCCAAAAATCTGTAGTGCTTGTTTACGGTTTTTCGTATTAGGTTGTTGTAGAGGGTTGGCTGAAGATACAGGACATTGTCTATTCCCTCTGCTTTAACCAACAAAGCAGGCAACCATTTTTAACAATTTTGTTTGCTTAAAGTATTTTTCGTGAGCAGTTCTGTTGTGATTTGTCATATGATTCAGGAAATGACCCTGACGATTGTGGCAGTTCTCTTGTGCAGCTGAAGTCAGTCTTATTCCCAGCACCAGAAGTACAGCGTTCTTATCACTAAACAAACCACCAGTGCAGCATTTCTGGTGCTACTTGCAGCTTCCTGGTAACAGTTCCTGAACTGTCCTCTCTGCTCTTTGCCAGGTACCGCAGTGAGAAGATGACGATGAGCTACACAGAGTACCTTGCCCATCGTCAGCATCATCACTTCCAGAATGGTATTGGGCACCCCCTCCCACCATACAACCATTATTCCTGACACTGAGCCGCATGACCAGTCACTGGACCTCTCTGCAGACCTCTTCCCAGGAGACCCTGCCCCTTCTTGGTCTAGCTATCTCTATTACTGTACCATTTTATGATGATAGTTTCCGTTGCCATGTTGAGGCTCCTTAGTTGGTTCAGCTCATCATGGCAACGGGAGGGAAAACTGCATTACTACAAAGATCCCATACTTTTTTATTACTGATTCACTGCAGATTTTTTTGCAGCACATACCCTTGGGTTTTTAATGAAAATTTAAATTTCTACTTCATTAACATTGAATTATATCAATCAAGGATTTCTGTAACTGTGGATGGAAGGAAAAGTTTAAGGATTGCAGATAGGGATGCTTTGCTTAGCTTAAAGGCATTCATGGCTTTTGCATTAATAGGTGTGATAAGGAGTGAAACATATCAGATTCAGGTATTAAAGTAGACAATGAATTGCATTTTCATAATGTTCTTAATGACATTGTGTGTACAGTATCTCACCCTCACAGTAAGGATTCCATGTAGTTCTGTGCAGGATCTCCAGATCCAGCACAAACAGCCGGAACACCAAGGCTAACATACAGAATGCTTTTTTGGGATGAAGAGAAGCAACTCATGTACAGCGAGAGGTGATGTTAATATGGCAGCATTTTCAGAATCAAGTGGCCTAAATGATAGGGCACAGTCCAATCCAGGACCCCTTTGTGTCCCATCCTGTGCTGGGAACCATAGGCAGCCCAGGCCTGTCAGGAGTAGTCATGAGAATGCATTTGTAATGAGACAATGCCTTTCTAATGACTCAAATTAGGAGTGACATTTGTGTCCTAAAAACAGATTGGTGAGTAGCAGATGTCATATTAGGAAGAAAATAGATTTAGATTTTAGTGCCTTTGACTTTAACATAATTATATACTTATATATAAAATTCATAGAAAACATATACTCCAGACATTCTAGCAAACCCTGTTGAGGCTGCTCTGGCATCAGGGTTTTGGACACTTTTCTTTTTCTTTAAAGTGAGATTTATTTTTTTTATTATTATTAGCAAACTTATTTTCGAAAAGAGAAATCCCTATATTGTTCTTTCATCTGCTCTTGAACTTACTGTGTTTTATCAAGTCATGAATAGTTGGATCAAGTTAAATTTGTTTAATAAAAGAAAAAAGACTGTTGTGAGAGAGCCAGGACAAGTATGGCATAATGTTACATGTTTTCATCTATTGCAGGAATAGTGCTTGAGAGCTGTAAGTACTGTATAATAATTCTGATACCCCTCCACACGGTAGAAGAAAGAAAACCAATTGGAACTTTCTCCTGCTGTAAATATAGCATTTAGTAAAAGGTATGTGTGGTCTCTTTGCAAGGCCAGTCAATGGCAGGAGCTCTCTTCTTCCTCCTGTGCCTGCAGAACTCCCACTGCTGTCTGTTGCAGCACAGGCCGCCTGTTACAGAAAAGATCTTCCTAATCTGCGTGAGTAAACCACAGTAAGCAGAAATTCCAGTTACTTTGAATTATGAATGTTTCTAAATACACAGAGATATAAAAATCAAATAGATAAAATTCAGGTGTTAACAAAAAATTGGATTAACTCTAAAAATATTTCAATAAGGTTTCAAAGACAAATAATGATAAATTATACTCATCCCTTACAGAGGTTAGGTCTGCCACTTAATTTCTATGGAGGTTCTTGTAGAAGGTCTTTGGTATTCCTTCATCCACAGCAGTTATGTCCAAATATTACCATTTTCAGTTTCGATGCCTTAATTTTTAAGCCGAGGGCATAAAATTTCAGGAGCCAAGAGATGCCAGCCAGAAGCTGCAAAAATTAGTAGATGTTTATACAGAGGCTATTTTGGATGATACTGTTGTCTTGTTTCTACTTGGGGAACACTTTTAGATTAATTAGTCTTCAAGTGGAAATGTGAACAAGTGGCTACCTGATAGAGTTGTGTTGGTTTTTTTCTTGCCCTTATAGGGAACCTGAGCACAAACTGAATCATTCTGCTGCGAAAAAAGTCATCCAACCCCATCTTTATCTGTCATCTCGTTACACTTCGCTCGTGCTTCTGCATGAGCTCATTGTTAGAAGTTTTTTAGAAAGATCTATTATATATAAAAATATATATGTATTGAAAGGTGCTAATCAACCTCAAGAAGGTCACGTGACTGGTCATGCGGATCTAAAATCATATCAGATTTTTTAAGAAATCTTCGATATATGCAGATGTTATACAGAATTTCTTACCAGTGTAATAATGATATACTGATGAATAAACAATCCTGCAGGATTTTAAGGACAAGGTCAGCAATACTTCCCACCATGGCTTGGGGGAGAAAAGGATAGTTTTGTCTCCTTTTTGTATACAGCATAATGCACAATGCATTTTTGTCTATCTCTTAGTAGCTGTTGCTTAAAAATATAGTTCAAGGGTGTTATACAAACTGTGAAGGTGTGCTTCTGAACAGAGTTCATGCCAGACCCTTCTGGACCAGAGTTTTGTATCACTAATTAAAAAACTGTTACAGAGTCTGTGGTCAATCAGATTGTATGATTTTTTTTTTTTTTTTTTAAAGATTGGAATAATCAGTATACCTACAGTGTTTCTAGGGCACCTACCTCCTCAGCACACTGTGCTGAACTGCTGCAGATTGTTTCTCTGTAATTGTGGGATTCTTTGTACCAAACGTGCAGCTCACTGTGACATGCACTGGCACAGAATAGGTCTGTTTGCTTAAAGCTGATCAGCAACTGCTCTCACAAATGTCATTCCGTCATAGTTATATTTAGTACCTTTTACCTGTATTGTTGGGGTTAGCTACAGATCTGTTTTTCATTTGGGGTACTTTATTAGAAATTAAGGTACAACCAAGTAGCTTATTTCGCTGTTTGTTAAGCTGAAATGCTGATTTTTTTTTTTTATGAGCACTACTCAGTTTGCCTTATTCCACTGAAGAGATGGTTGGGTTTTTTTCATTCTCTTGCTTAATGTTCCTAAAAACTCTGTTCTGTAAACTGAGTTAGACAACCAAACCATAGACTTGACACAAAGCTGTTACTTGGTGATGCTCCAAGTGTCCTTCCTGCTGCCACCCAGGTGGGTGCTGCTCTGGCAGGGGGGACACTCCAGTCCTGACCTCAGCCCCGCTCTGGCACACCTGGAGTTTGTATATGGACCTCTACTTGTCTTCAACTGTGCGGGTTTTTAAAACTGTTGTCTGGAGTAGGTTACATCTCTTATGTGTGTTAGATCGAACCAAAGAAGCCTCCAGCCATGCCCAAATGCTGCTCCTAAAGCCTGCCTTCCAGTCCTTACAAAATCCCTGCAGGATTAAATGTGTTAACTTTTTTATTTTTGTACAGTTTCTAACTGATTTTTGCTAGTGATGTTAATTGAATTAAGTTTATTTGGGGAGTCTGAGTATCTCTTCCATTTAAATAAACTGGTGACTTTCCTTTTATGTTAAAAAAAAAAAAAAAAAATTCAAAAAACAAAAA